>LVTN01000298.1:91578-172012 GCA_001649415.1 Musa itinerans
TGTGCAATATATAAACATAGAATATTTGCAAATATCAAAAGAACCATAAAATAAACATACATTTTAAAAAAATGACACTATTTATATAGTTTAAAATAATCTTTAGAATATAAATACATTGTTATATTTTTATTATATATTTTAATATACCTAAAACTATTTTAATATTTATACATTTATATATTTTCTAAAAATAACAATATGGCACATGCATTTTTATGCCTTTCAAAATATTTTCAATTTTTTTATAAATTTTGAAATAATTTTTTATTTTCATATCTTTATAGTTTTATCCCTTTTTTTTTTGTTAATTTGGTTAGGTTTAATTCATTGCACCAATTCTTAATACATTGATCTTTTTGAGAAATCCATCCTGCCTTGAATAAAAAATATATACAATAAAATTAATAAAATAACAAACAATAATTAAGATGAAAAGCCAAAGTGAGACAACAAAATTTGGAAAGGTCTTTATCACTTTTTCCTACTCAAGGTGTCTTCTTTCATGTGTTCTTTCCTATGCAATTGGAAGGCAAATTCTATTCAGGATGGATAACCTGCATGCATGGTAAAATTACAAAGGAGTCTCTCCAACACTATCCATCCACTCCACTTCTATTTTTGTGTCAACCACCTACTTATTTTGCACATAATAAACTTCAAGTGATTCAAATGAGTAGATGGGTTAAGATGAAGGTTCCAAGAATAATCAAGGTTTCTGATAGGTGCCATATCACTTCCTCTTTCCTATACAAAACTCTATAGAGCATTACTTGGAGAGAAGGTAGGGTTCTGTTCGATAAAATTTTAAACCCCTTCTAAGTCAAATCATCTTCGAACTTTTTAACTAGATAACCTAAAAGTCATTATAAAGATATATTTGAGAAATAAAACTTATATTTTAATATAACAATATTAAAATTTTAGTGAACAATCTAAAATACATATCAACATAAAATTCAGATTATATTTCAAAAATTAATATAAAGATATATTTGAGAAATAAAACTTATATTTTAATATAACAATATTAAAATTTTAGTGAACAATCTAAAATACATATCAACATAAAATTCAGATTATTTTTTAAAAATTAATACAATGTTATTTGTATAATATATAAACATAGAACATTTTCAAATATCAAAAGGATCAATAAATAAACAAAAAATTTGACACTTTTTAGAAAATGATATTTAAATATATTTCTAAAAATATATTTTTAATATGAATAAAACTATTTTAATATATATTATTTTAGAAATAATAATATTTTTGTAAGGTAATACAAAAAATATAAAAATGGAAATATACTAAAACATCTTCCCATATTCTTTCTTGGATTAGTGTGATTTAAAAGAATTGATTAGCTCTGTAGAGCATGTTCTTCGAGAATATTTGAAAGAGATTTGTATGATATGAAACAGAAAATATACAAAAGGTATTTGTGCATGGGAGTAGAATATAGACCAATTTGAGCTAATTATCGAAACATTAATACTGATCTATTAATTATATATAAGATGCACCAAGATTTATTCAAGTCCACATTTACCCTGCGTTATTAAAATTTGTACTTGATATGTAGGTTTAAGGAGATGAATTACCCCAAAGATTGTGCATACACAACTCAGTGCCACCAACACACAAGTAGCAAAGTGTTTGTAGATGAACATAATGAGAAAAAACATCAGGCCAGTTTCTGAAACAAAATTCAACAAGAGTACACATCCTGAAGTTACAGATGCTTTAAAGGTAGATCACCTCAAGGACTCATCAAAAGGAAAGAAATATGCCACCAATTTCTGGAACAGGGCCAAGGTTCAATCGATACGGCTGACATATTTTAAATCATAGCAATGTTCTATCGGAGACATTGCCAAAGTTCACAAAATGATACCTACACTAATTTTGCCTATCCTGACTAGCAGATTAAAATTTGCTAACCTTTCTGATTTTGTGAATTGTGTTCCTCCAGTTATTTCGGGTGAAGGGATCATTAGCAATCAAGTCATTAGGTGAGCAATAAGTATGATAAATTAATAAAATAATAATTAGTAATTAAGATGAAAAACTAAAGTGGGATAAATGAATTTTGGAATGTTCTTTATCACTTTACTTTAGATAAGCCAAAACCATTTTCACGATGCATGAGGACCTAAATCGCCTTCGACGTCTAGCCTAAAAATTTCTTAGGAAGAAGTATATCTTATAGACTCATCTATACTCTTTCACTCTATTTTTTCTTTGTGCAAGCACCTTAAGCAAATCCTATATAGGCTACACATCAACTTAAATTATTATCAGCATCTTGAAGAATCTCCAAAGATAAAAAGTGTATCTCGTAAGCTCAATTTTATCTTTTCGCTTCATCTTTTATCTATATAAGCTTTCTAAATAAATCATTTCCAAAACACAAAGTAAGTTAAATTCTCATCGGCATCTCAAAGATTGTCTTAGGATGAAGTGCATCTCTTAGACTCTAATGTACCTTACATTGTGTTATTCCTCCTAAGCAAATCCTTTCAAGATGCAAAGCAACCTATATTGCCATCAACATCTTGAATAATCTCTTAGAATTGAGTGTTTCTCGTTGGCTCAACTATATTATTTTCAAGTCTTCTTTTGGATAAGCTTCTTAAGCAAATCATTCATAAGACACAAAGCAGCCTAAATTGTTATCAACATCTCACAAACTCAATTATGTCATTCCATTCGATTCT
Source organism: Musa itinerans (assembly GCA_001649415.1). NCBI lineage: Eukaryota > Viridiplantae > Streptophyta > Magnoliopsida > Zingiberales > Musaceae > Musa > Musa itinerans. The sequence goes on from LVTN01000298.1 coordinate 94,302, forward strand.
TTCTCTAAATAAGCTTCATATATAAATCATTACACCTTGACAAATTTCTTAAAATAAAATATGTCTCATAGACTCAACTATACTCTTCGACTCTATTCTTTTTTCAGATAAACTCCTTAAGCAAACCTCATGCAAGACAAAGTAATCTAAATATTATCAGCATCTTAAATAATCCTTCAAGATATAGTACATCTTGTATACTCAAATGTGTCCTTTTACTCCATTCTTCCTTGAGGTAAGCTTCCTAAGCAAACTCTTTATAAGACATAAAATAGCATAAATCTCTATCAACATCTTGAAGAATCTCTTAAAATAAAATGCATCTCTTAAACTCAATTATGCCCTTCCGCTCTATTCTTCCTCCAGATATGCTTCCTAAGCAAATCTTTTTAGGACACAAAATAATCTAAATTACCATAAATATCTTAAAGAATCTCTTAACAAACCCTTTTAGGACATAAAGCAACCTAAATTGTCATCAATATCTTGAAGAATTTCTTAGGATGGAGTACATCTCACAAACTCAATTGTATCATTCTATTCAATTCTTCCTCTAGGTAAGCTTTATATATAAATCATTATTAGTATCATGAAAATTTTCTTAAAATGGAGTGTGTTTTGCAAACTCAACTATACCCTTCCACTCCATTCTTTCTTTAGAGAAGCTCTCTAAGCAAACCTTGTGCAAGACACAAAACAATCTAAATCTTATCAGTATTTTAAATAATCCTTTAAGATAAAGTATATCTTGTAGACTCAAATATGCTCTTTCACTCAATTTTTCCTCAAGATAAGCTTTCTAAGCAAACCCTTTTTAGAATATAAAATAACCTAAATCATCATCAATATTTTTAATAATCACTCAAAATGGAGCGTGTCAATAATTGTGACCTTTTACTCCATTCTTCGAAGGCAAGCTCTTTAGGTAAACCTATTCTAAGAAGCATAACAACCTAAATTATCATCAATATATCAAAGATAGAGTGTGTCACATGGACTCAACTATGTCCTTCCACTCTATCCTTCATCTAAATAAGCTTCATAAGCAAATCCTTTTAAGAACGCATAAAATCCTAAATCATCATTAATATCTTGAAGAATCTCTCAGGATAGAGTGTGTCGAGTAGACTTAATTATACTCGTTTATTTCATTCTTCCTCAAAGTAGAGTGCATTTTTAAAAATCTTATTTTTTCTAGAAGAAAAGTGAGGTGTCAAAGTGTGAGCAATTAAGACATGCTATAAAGTATCATTAGAGGCTTTGCTTCAGCTCAAGAAGCAATTGTGTGGACACAACCTCTAGTAACTTGAATATTGATGATTATAACATTATGATCTTTATGTTGACTTTTTTTTAAATTACATCATTCTTAAGGGTCTATTGTCACTCCTCTGTACCACATAAGAGTCATCATCACTCGTGGGAATACATGAAGGAATTGATGAATGACGTCTACATTATTTGATCATGTGCATGGGATTCATATCAAGAATTACTTTAAAATCATCTATTATCACTATTACTTTAAAATAATCTAATATCTCTTTTGCTTCCAACACTTTCATTTAGCTTGGACTTTTCTATAGCTTTATGATCAACAATGAAATTATGAATCACTCTCATATCCACCATTGCATGAATCGTTCAACTACTAAGCTTGATATGTACGTCCATTAGCCAATTACTTCCTATTTTAAGTTGCTTTTGTTTTACTGACTCGACTTTACAATGCATTCAATAAGTGCATTGCTCCCATCTAAAATTCTTGCTATGCCTCATCTTCAGTACTAGATTCAAAATTACTCAAACTAAGAACAATAATCTTATACTTGCAATGCATTACTTCTCATTTTGAGTGGCCAACCTTTGTAGAGCCCTTTCATGTTTGCTTAAATGAGATCGAAGCACACTTCAACATTTGTAAGCCTCTCACGTCAACACTTCCATGCTTGGCAGAGCATTTCTTATATCTTTAGTCCGATCAACACTCTTCCTCCATTTAAAGGAGAGTTGCCTACTTCAAGATAACCCTCTTGACTATTACGCTTATCTTGAGCATCTCCTCCCACGAGTTTATATAAAACTTCTCTTTATTCATTTTTCCATCATCTTAAAGAAAATTTTCTAGTTCATTAACTAGAACGAAGATCGAATTTGACTTGATTGAAAGAATATCTTTAACAGATTCTGATCTTTTGAATATAAGTGCTTGACACATTTTGGGAATAACATAAATCATGCCACATTTTGCAACCCTTGCCCTAAGCCATTTTCTCTTGTGTAGCTATTCCATTGGAGGTTTGGGATTCCACGAGAACTGATGCTCACAAATCTGTATATTCCATGTGTCTTTTCTTTATGGATGCTTCACCAGCTACAAAATTCTAGCTTCGGATTGTACTTCAACCAAGTATAAACTATAACCACTCTTAACTAGCTCAAAAATGCCTTGAACACGTACCTCTCACCATCATTATTCCCTACAATTGATTCACTTCACTTCATAAGAATTAACCAGAATGTTACGAGAGCTTGTCATCTTCATTCTCTTCCACCATTTTTTTTTTTTTTTGCATGAAATAAAATCGTTGGTCTCTATTTTATGTGACAATGCAAACCAAGAAAACCAAAAAATAAATGTTAAATACACGGAAACCAAGAGAAGAAAAAAACAATTAATGTTAGATACATGCTAATACGGTGGCTCTTATCAACCATATGGATTATATACAACATAGAACAGAAGAAAATTTACACCTCATTTTCCTATATAAAAACAAAACTAGACAAAAGAGTAACTTTACATATAACATAAACCTGATAGAATTGTATGTATGATTAATAAAAGTAATATTTATCTAAGAAAGTTATACCAGAAACTTGCACAAAGGAAAACGAAGGGACAAATTTGTTGGAATAAAATGATGTTGTTTAACTTTATAAGATGACAACAACGCAATCAATGTAGCAAGATGAAATAATGAAGTAGCAAAGATAAATGATATTATCTACTCGTATGACGTGACTAAAAAGATGAAAGAGCATTCATATTAACATCTGTAATCACCGGCTTAAATAAATATTAAGTAAAACAATCAATAGTCTTTGGTCAGTGTTGATGATTCTGCAGCAATTAGTCTACAAATCTGTACATGAAAGCAACTAAATGCTGCTAAAAAAAAGTCAATGTCAAAGCAAGCTTACATACATATGAGCCAATTGATAGCCACGGAAATACATCGGTGAAAGGAATTATTACTATAGGTTTAGTAAACATAGGTCGAAAGAGCCAGTGACAAAGCCAAAGGGCTCGGAAATCTTATGTGCCGCAATGAACTGATAGCTAAGCTCCCTCAGTGGCCGCTTGAGTCATGGCTTCCTCCTCGACATGGCATCATCCGTGCTGGACTCCGCCCGTCTGCAAGATAACTTATATTGAGGATGAAACTTTGCTTGCATTCTAGTAAATTTGTGTAACACAACTCTCTCATCAGATCTGTTCTTCACGTGAGATTGTAAAACCATTAACATTTCCCAAGGAGTGTCATGACATGCATATAATGTGACTGCAGCATAAACAAAAGAGAAAGCCAACTTACATGATCTCTGGTTCTGTTTAGTTCAAATACAGTAGGAAGCCGATCCCCTAAAATCACCGCTATCTTCCTAAAGAACTCATCATCAGTTGACGCCAAGGCCTGTGAAACAGCCATGGAACCAGAAAACTCAATGGAACAAGCACGATGGATGATCCAAAGAAGCTACATCGAACACAAATGTTCTGCCACGGACGTACCTGGAACTCGAGATGATGGCGGTAGAGCAACTCCTTGTCTATCGGAGAAATGTGGTTTTGCACCATAGCGTACACCACAGTATACAGCAACGGGTGTGCCACATCCGGAAGTGCCACGTACATTTCTCTCTGAAATAGACGGTCAATGATGTAATAATTAGGGCGGCTTAAACCTCACCGACCGAAGCATTCATATCGACAGTACCAGCAGAGGAGAAGAGGACGGTATGCTCGCAGGACCAGTGAGCCGATTGAAATCTGGAATATTTCTTATCGGATACTTGTCAAAGCGGACATCCCTTAGATCAAACAAGTACGCTGCCACAAGCAAGAATGAAGATCTCATTCAAAGAAGATGATCTAATGTCTTGGGTTCCGATCATCACATACCTCGGAGATTCTGTGGCAACTTGAAAGCGACAACATATTTAGGAAGAATAAGAGTACGACTGTTTGCATGTCTGGCCCATACCACGTAACACCTGGGTTCAGCATGGTTGTCCACCCCAGAATCATACTTATCGCTGCTGGGTGAGTTTTGCTTGGAACCAGGCCGGACTAGTTCCTCCTTTCCCAAGATGACTTGGCATAGCAGCATGCACTGTACTCCGTTCTGGTCAGCACCACAAAGATTGACGCTGCAGAAGTTTTCGAAAGAGCCAAATCACACGGTTGTATCGAAGCAAGAATCAGCAGTTGCTATCACCCGAAACAAAGAACCTGGAGAAGGAACGCCCGCATGGCGTAAGGTAGATGCCGCTGCCGAAAGCTGCTCCTGCGGTGGGTGCGACCGCCGACCCAAATCCATGGGCCAGAATTCTGAAGATTTCCTGTGTCGTTGATCCAAACCATGCGTCCTTGACATTTGCATCCCCACGCTTCTCTATCCTGGATCTCAGCTGACTCTCAAATGCATGGTATTGCGCTAGAGCGTGAGTATCTTTTGGAACATACTCGAGTATGCACAGTACATTCTCGGGTTTAACAAAGGATGGCATCCCCGAAAGGAAAATTTTCCGTATGCGGACGAAGGTTGAACTGTCCCTCTGCAGATTGTGTACGTTAGCCTCCAGGGCAGGAGGGGGCGGAACAGAAGACGCCTGTGGCCTGACCACACCAGAAACCTTCTCGCTGGGTTCATCGGCTCCCTCGTCGAATGATTGGCTAGGGAAGAAGCATCGATCGGCCTCGTCGATCCATGCCACGGAGGTACGCTTGTTTGTCGTCGAGTTCGACATGACCATGCATAATAGGTCAACAAGCACTAGCTCGCAACCAAACAAGGCGTACGTACAGGGCATCTGGTGGCGGCATCCGTCGATGATCACCTTCCTCGCCGACTCGGGAAAATCCGTCCACTCGCCACGCTTGTAGTACATGATGCGGCGGGGCAACCCGCTCTTTAAATAGTTGACGCAACTCTGCTCGTCGGGCTTCCCATGCCAACAGGTGAGGTTGCTGACAGATGCACGTCTTGGATCCATCGCAAACACAAGCTAGAGAACGAGAAAGAAAAGCAAATCCCGAAGGCCGAACAAACCTCATTGACCATGAAAAGACTAAATATAATTCAGAAAGAAAAGAAGAAAAGCTTTTATCACCCAAGGAACGACAACAATGGTGACCGTAGACAAATCAAGGAAGAACACCTTCTCTTTGATCCTCTCGAGCTTCCGATGCTTGCGTTGGCCTTAGAGAGGAGACTAAGGAGAGTATATGAAGAGTTGGAGAGGGGAGGGTTTGGAAAATTGTAGTACCCAAATGGAAGGGAAATGCACTTAGTAATAATGTACTAAGTTATCTGCCATTTTAAGAGGATAACTTTTCTTATGGACCATAAAATCTCTATGCTTGAAATTATGAAGAAGATACCACAATTTTTTGGATTTAATTCAAATATAAAATGACAAAAATAGTCAATCTTTTTATGTAAGTTAAGTGGATCTATCTATTTTAGTTATGTATTCTATTTAAGATTATATTCTATAATCAATTATGGTATAGATTAGGCAACGACAAGAAAGAAAGAATGTATGCATAGTACTTCAATAATGATAATAGAAATTTGATGTGCATAATAGTCCTCAATTATTTGTGTTAATTTTCTAGCACGCAGCGGTGATATTAATAAAGTAAATGGACGCATTAATGCATATTTTCTTGATGTTTATGAGATGTAAACACGATTCGTCTATCATCATACAAGAATTCTTGAATGTTAAGAATTTTTTTTTTGTATAATTATTATTTTTTATTTTGATTTTTCAAACATAGTGTTAAGAATAGTGACATGCGATAGATAACAAGAGAAAGTCTAAATGCATAGCTTATGATTTCCATAAGATAATCACTATATAAAATCCATAATAAAAACGACATTTTGCATGTTCACAAGTTCTAAAATAGACTTTTTAGATTATTTTATTTGCTAGGCTTGGTTTGATTTGGTTCGATAAAATTTCAACCGGTTTGAAATCAATCCATCTTCAAACTTTTCAGTCGGACAACTTAAAAGTCCGAGAAATAAAATTTATATTTTAATATAAGAATATTATAATTTTATAAAAATCCAAAATACATATCAACATAAAATTCAGATTTTTTTTGTTTTAAAAAATCAATTACAATATTATCTGTGCAATATATAAACATAGAATATTTTAAAATATCAAACGGACCATAAAATAAACAAACATTTTGAAATTTTTTGGCACTATTTTAATAATTTAAAATAATGTTTAGAATATAAATACATAGTTATTTTTTATTACATATTTTAATATAACTAAAACTATTCAAATGTTTATACATTTACATATTTTTTAATATGATACATCAATTTTATGCCTTCCAAAATATATTTCAATTTTTTTATAAATTTAAAAAGATTTTTTCATTTCATATAATTATAGTTTTAACTTTTTTGTTAATTTGGTTAGGTTTAATTCATTGCACCAATTCTTAATACATTGATCTTTTTGAGAAATCCATCCTGCCTTGAATAAAAAATATATACAATAAAATTAATAAAATAACAAACAATAATTAAGATGAAAAGCCAAAGTGAGACAACAAAATTTGGAAAGGTCTTTATCACTTTTTCCTACTCAAGGTGTCTTCTTTCATGTGTTCTTTCCTATGCAATTGGAAGGCAAATTCTATTCAGGATGGATAACCTGCATGCATGGTAAAATTACAAAGGAGTCTCTCCAACACTATCCATCCACTCCACTTCTATTTTTGTGTCAACCACCTACTTATTTTGCATATAATAAACTTCAAGTGATTCAAATGAGTAGATGGGTTAAGATGAAGGTTCCAAGAATAATCAAGGTTTCTGATAGGTGCCTTATCACTTCCTCTTTCCTATACAAAACTCTATAGAGCATTACTTGGAGAGAAGGTAGGGTTCTGATAGGTGCCTTATCACTCACATATTTGTAAGGTTTCCTCTTTCCAATACAAAAATCTATAGTGCATTACTTGGAGAGAAGGTAGGGTTCTGATAGGTGCCTTATCACTCACATATTTGTAAGGTTTCCTCTTTCCAATACAAAAATCTATAGAGCATTACTTGGAGAGAAGTTAGGGTTCTGATAGGTGCCTTATCACTCACATATTTGTAAGGTTTCCTCTTTCCAATACAAAAATCTAACCTTGCAGTAGACGTTTGATTCTGCCATATATTATAATAAACATACAAACATCTTATTTACCTTCTGACGTGATAATTAGCATTTAGCCTTCGTCTTAGGTGCTGGAGGCCAAGGCTTCTACGATTATTTGGACTGTTTCTTCTGTCTTCTTGGTTTAATCTCTACAAATGGTCTTGATGATACAAAATTTGGTTAGCATTTCCCATTTTATTTTCTTGAGCTGCAGATGTCGAATGGGGATGTATATGCGAAGACCCATGATGAATTGGACTTTGAGTTCTTGGGAAACATAAGAGGGAGGGAGTGGAGAGTTCAGACCAATGTCTATGGAAATGGTAGCACAGCTGTCGGAAGGGAAGAGAGATATGATCTCTGGTTCGACCCAACTGAGGATTTCCATCAGTACTCCATCCTATGGAACCACGAAAGGATCATGTAAGTCCTGATAGTTGGAAGATTACAAGTTTATACAAGAAGAGAAAAAAAAAACTATAAATTGTTTGGTTATTTCGAATATGATTAATCTCTTTTCTCCTCGGTGATTCAGTTTATTGTTTGTTTCCTGATATTCAAAGAAAACATTGTTTTTGAAAGTTTTGATGTTGAAAATGTTGGTGAAATTGTCCACTTGGTAATATTTATCATTTTATATACTTAAGTGTAGTCTTTTCATTTTTCTTTGGACTAAATATTTAGTAGAAAGGTACTAAGTTTTAAAGGAAGTTCCAATGACCATTTTGCTACTATTCCTTGAATTTGATATTCTCCCTATCAGTTTTGTGTTAGGTTTCTTGCTCATTTATAATCTTATTCTTCCTTGACATGAATAGTGCTTGAAGTTCCGAATGCATCGACCAGCGTTCATTTCCTTTGGCTCTCTTTTGATAAAGTTCAACTATTGCAAAGCACTATAACGAAACAAAAGCCACATAACAAATGATGCATACATGGTTTGCTAGATTTAGTGCTGCCAGTCTTATGTATCATTTTACTTAACTTCATCTTATTGTGCAGATTCTACATTGATAACATTCCAATCAGGGAAATAGTGAGGACTGGGGCCATTGGAGGGTGCTTCCCATCCAAACCGATGACCCTCTACGCCACCATTTGGGATGGTTCTACTTGGGCTACTTCAGGCGGTCGCTACAAAGTCAATTACAAGTATGCCCCGTATGTTGCTGAATTTGAAGATCTTATCATCGGTGGTTGTGCAGTGAACCCCATGGATCATTCTTCAGATTGTGAGAAGCCTGACACTGCCATCTCTGATTCATTGACAATGTCACTGGAGCAACGAGCTCTTATGGATCGATTTCGTAGGAGACATATGACCTATTATTATTGCTATGACCATGACCGGTACCTGATCCCTCCACCCGAGTGCAATGCTAATCTGATCGAAGCAAGATTGTTCTACGGACGGGATGGTGTGAAACTTGGAGACCACAGGGGTCGCCGCAGGAGAGGCCAAAACAAGCACAGCAGAGTGACCCAAGCTGATGCTGCATTTTAAGTCTAATTACTTCTCGTTGGAGTAGGCCGAATTTGCACTGTATAGTGCGAGGAACAATTGAGGTTTGTTTATCATGTAGAGATGTTTAGATCAGTTATATCCATTGGTATTTCGATGCTAGGTTTTGGTTGTTGCCGGCCAATACTGTTTTGATGCCACTGTCTTCATTATATATATATATATATATATATATAATGAAGACAGTGGCATCAAAACAGTATTGGCCGGCAACAACCAAAACCTAGCATCGAAATACCAATGGATATAACTGATCTAAACATCTCTACATGATAAACAAACCTCAATTGTTCCTCGCACTATACAGTGCAAATTCGGCCTACTCCAACGAGAAGTAATTAGACTTAAAATGCAGCATCAGCTTGGGTCACTCTGCTGTGCTTGTTTTGGCCTCTCCTGCGGCGACCCCTGTGGTCTCCAAGTTTCACACCATCCCGTCCGTAGAACAATCTTGCTTCGATCAGATTAGCATTGCACTCGGGTGGAGGGATCAGGTACCGGTCATGGTCATAGCAATAATAATAGGTCATATGTCTCCTACGAAATCGATCCATAAGAGCTCGTTGCTCCAGTGACATTGTCAATGAATCAGAGATGGCAGTGTCAGGCTTCTCACAATCTGAAGAATGATCCATGGGGTTCACTGCACAACCACCGATGATAAGATCTTCAAATTCAGCAACATACGGGGCATACTTGTAATTGACTTTGTAGCGACCGCCTGAAGTAGCCCAAGTAGAACCATCCCAAATGGTGGCGTAGAGGGTCATCGGTTTGGATGGGAAGCACCCTCCAATGGCCCCAGTCCTCACTATTTCCCTGATTGGAATGTTATCAATGTAGAATCTGCACAATAAGATGAAGTTAAGTAAAATGATACATAAGACTGGCAGCACTAAATCTAGCAAACCATGTATGCATCATTTGTTATGTGGCTTTTGTTTCGTTATAGTGCTTTGCAATAGTTGAACTTTATCAAAAGAGAGCCAAAGGAAATGAACGCTGGTCGATGCATTCGGAACTTCAAGCACTATTCATGTCAAGGAAGAATAAGATTATAAATGAGCAAGAAACCTAACACAAAACTGATAGGGAGAATATCAAATTCAAGGAATAGTAGCAAAATGGTCATTGGAACTTCCTTTAAAACTTAGTACCTTTCTACTAAATATTTAGTCCAAAGAAAAATGAAAAGACTACACTTAAGTATATAAAATGATAAATATTACCAAGTGGACAATTTCACCAACATTTTCAACATCAAAACTTTCAAAAACAATGTTTTCTTTGAATATCAGGAAACAAACAATAAACTGAATCACCGAGGAGAAAAGAGATTAATCATATTCGAAATAACCAAACAATTTATAGTTTTTTTTTTCTCTTCTTGTATAAACTTGTAATCTTCCAACTATCAGGACTTACATGATCCTTTCGTGGTTCCATAGGATGGAGTACTGATGGAAATCCTCAGTTGGGTCGAACCAGAGATCATATCTCTCTTCCCTTCCGACAGCTGTGCTACCATTTCCATAGACATTGGTCTGAACTCTCCACTCCCTCCCTCTTATGTTTCCCAAGAACTCAAAGTCCAATTCATCATGGGTCTTCGCATATACATCCCCATTCGACATCTGCAGCTCAAGAAAATAAAATGGGAAATGCTAACCAAATTTTGTATCATCAAGACCATTTGTAGAGATTAAACCAAGAAGACAGAAGAAACAGTCCAAATAATCGTAGAAGCCTTGGCCTCCAGCACCTAAGACGAAGGCTAAATGCTAATTATCACGTCAGAAGGTAAATAAGATGTTTGTATGTTTATTATAATATATGGCAGAATCAAACGTCTACTGCAAGGTTGAAATAAGAACCCCAAATGAGGGGTTAAGAGCAAAAGATAGCAGAATTTGTAGTGCAACATAATAGTCTAATTGGAAGTCCAATGCAAAAACGTATGCCTATGACCGATTGAAGATCACCGAAAGCTGAGCAAAAAGAAGGGAAGCAAAATCACATAGGCTATTCAGATTAGTGTGATGGATCAAAAAAGAACATTTGCATCTTTGGTGACACATACATATCGTGGCATAACACAGGATATCATAGAAGACTACATATGCACAAATGAGCCAAACAAAGATTGTACTGATGAGAAGCCTATGTGGAGGAGCATACATAGAAGGCGACAACGACGCCGGCGGCGTAATCGGAAGGAAGCTTGATGGAGGCGCTGAAGAAGCCATGGAGATATAGGTCCTGGGACGCGAATCCAGCACCTGAGGCGTTCACAAAGCGGCCACATTTTCATCATGTAACATGAGGAAAAGATCAAAAGGTGCGATTTTGCAGAAAAGGAGAGGTAGGAAGACCTGTTCGCTCGTCGAGGGAGATGTGAACCCGCTTCCCGTCGCGGAGCAACATCAGATTGCCATCGCCGAAGAGTTGGGTGTACCCCTGTTCGAACGATAGAGTCGGAAGGCTATGCGTAACACCAGCAGACGCATCGGACAAGAACAAGGACAGGGGAGAGCAGGCAAAGAAGCAGAGGAAGAAGAAAGCTAAAGGAAACAAAGAGCTCAACATCTCTCTGCTTACTCCCCTGTGGGTTAGTTCAAATAAAAAGAGGAAAAGAGCCTCCTTTCTTTGCCCTCTCTGTTCTCTAAAGAGAAGAAGAGAGGAAGAAAGGGATGGGAGTGGAAAGGGGAAGCAAAGATTGGCTTTTAATAGCGCAGGGAGCAACCCGTTCACGGCTTCTCATTGCTCTTCGGATGCTTGCAAGAAGAAGGTTTCGGTGAAACAATAATCATAACAAATGAATGAATTATTTGGTGAAAAATGTGATCTTTATTTAGTGAACAAATTGAGATTCACTCCTTGTTTGACAAACAAACACACACCCTCTCAGTTTGTCCTTTTTCATTTCATTTCTTTGACGTTCTCCCTCGATGTCACCGAACAGCAAACACAGCAATGTGGATATCTCATTCCAGTTCTGCATAGCTCATTCCATCCCCACATGGGATATCATGCAACTCCCAAGAACAATTGGGGCCCTGTCTCCCTCACAGATGAGCTGTGATAAGTGGCTGCAGCTGAAGCAATCATTCCCTGCAAGTTTTCTCTTTTACTTTCTTGGCAGAAGCATGGTAAGATTAGATCAACCTGATTAAGCCCAGTGGACAGAGATTGCTCATGCGTTTTACTATCCGTAGTTCTTAGGGGAGTCAGAGAGAAGTATTAGAGGCGATGATCCGTGAAAATGATGAATAGACGTTGAGAATATGTAAAAGAACAAAAGAGAAGAGAATAGTCTGTTCTAATTTAGCTATTTATATCACTTGCTAAAATGTTAACGATAACATTTGATGGCCTAATGATAGAACATCTAATATCCAATACATCTACATTTGACCAGGAAACAGTGATATGATATATGTGTGTGTGTGTAACATTTAGTTAGCATCCGGTCAAATGGCCTAATGATAGAACATCTACATTTGACCAGGAAACACTGATATGATATATGTGTGTGTAACATTTAGTTAGCATCCGGTCAACGTTAAGAAGACAAGACATCTGTGTTCACTATGTGCGAGTGATACCTTCTTAATATAAATTCTTATTCTTTAGATAAGTTTTTCTCTAACCTAATAATCTAAGGTGTTTTGTTGGATATGTTTTCCATCTTAATTTTCTAGACTATCTAACTAGTCTATACTCTTGACATCCATTGCAATCGATCCTTATGAATCAAATCGATTCTATCAAATAATTATTATTATTTCTTGGTTGGACAATTAATAGAAATCATGGATTATATCAAAAAATAATAATAATTATTTCTTGGTTGGACAATCAAATTTGGTAGCTACTCCCAAGGATCAAAGATCTTTTAACAAGATATTTCAAAGTCAAATTTCCTATAAAATGTGAATCAATTGAGAATCAAATTTTTAAAAATTTTAGATTTTTCATCATAACCTTCTCTCTCATAAATTATATAAATTTAAAGGTGTGGCATTTCCAGAAGAAGCACTGATAAGAGTTCACAGAGAAGATGAACACCAAGTTAAAATTATTAGTTATCATTATTCTCTCTCTCTCTCTACAGAGAAGATGATTATTAGTTATCATTATTCTCTCTCTCTCTCTCTCTCAATCTTTTCTGCTAGCAAATGCTAAATCCTAATGTGCCTAGGTACATGCAATAAATTGAAGCACAAGCAATTTTTGAAGTGTCATCTGATGCATCTGAGGAGAAAAAGCAACAGAGAAGAACAGAAAGACAAAAGGAACAGCCAGTGAGTGGTCAGGTTGAACAAATGAGGTATGAAAGCTTAGATGCCCCTCTCAAGTAGTGAGAACTGTACAATGCCATGGAACACATGCCATGATGCAGCAAAAGTAAAGGTGCTTTGGTCCAATTTTTTCAGTGACCGAGCACAGAAAACAAACAAAAGAAAAAGAGACAAGGCTGGCATCATGTCCTGTGAATTATTAGGGTCAAACAATCGAGCCAAAGCGGGACAGATCCCTTTGTCACCGAGGGTGATGAGCTTGCAAGCACTTCACCGGTTCCTAGGTCATCGGTTTGCCTTGAATGAAATGATAGCTCACGTCCAAGGGGCGAGAACGATGTAAAGATACACAGTCGGGAGAGAAAGAAAAAGAAACAAAAGGAAGGAAAGATAGCGAAGCCAAGCTCATGATGTCTATTGAATGGGTTGTAGTATGTCCTTGAGGCATCAAATGAGTGAGTATGATGATGAAGAAGATACAACCAGTTTCTTATTAGGGGCATCAATTGAGTAGCCGCAGCATATGGGTAGAGAGAAATATATATATATATATATATACCTTTCTTTCATTGTGATACTGGTACTTCAGATCACATAAATAATGACAAGGATTTCCCTCCAGTACAAACTATATGAGCATGCACATGTACTCGAGAAGAAGCCTGTTGATTAAAGTTTCCATTTTGTATGGTTATCATTGTTAGTCTTCATATATTAAGATCCTCTGCACATGCCATTTTCACAAGCTTTGTACCTACGAACAAAGGTACCCTTATCTACGTGCCTGTGAATCTCTCATGTATTTAAATCTTGTACAGTTCGATTATTATGATCCATCTCTAATCTTGTACAGTTCGATGAATATGATCCATCTCTAACCCTAAACCCTATGTGTGAGATTAATGCAACTCGATTTTGGGTTCGGATCACGTCGGAAGCATCCTTGGCTGAGATAAGGTCGAATTGGGATCAAGAAATTAAAGTTTTAGGATGAATCTCTTCAAGCCCATCCAATTCAATCGAGTATCCACCTCATAAGCAAACTACTGTTTTGAGATGAGAATATAAACAGAATCAAACAATTTATGTTGTGAAGACGGGATCTAACAACAACTAAGGTCTATCCTATTAGATCAGATGACATCTTCGGATGATGTTTTTTTAATATCAATATGTATCCAATCCGCTTAAGCCGGAAAAAGATATTTATTAATCAAGTATGGATTGATACTAGTGAAAATAAATAAATATCTGAGTTAGAATTTCTACGACGTCAAGTATTTGGATAAATAGTTAATTCCAAGAAAAAAAACATAAAGACAAAACTCAACATTATCATTATTAATAAGAAGGAAACATGTGTGGAGGAGAGACAATATCGATGTGAGATAACCTGCAGTAAAAAATTGGGAAAAAATTTATGGATGTTGATCCCGAGTCCGATCCTTCGCTTCTTTTTTGTTAGGCATTGGGGACCTCAACATATCGAATGTGATGATTGGGTTCCATGATGCATCCCTTTGATTGGGAAAAATATCTATTTTACATCATATTAAAATTAATCATCGATCCATGTCACAGATAATGCCTTATTTATTTTACAGCACCTAATTATTTTACATCCCTTTGTGGGAGTATATGTAACTTGATTCATGCCTGTAATACATTGCATACTTACAAAGCTGTAAGATTGTAACAACAAAATGTATTCGGTGATATGCTTGGATTTGGAGTGTTGGTTTTGACAAAAGAATACTGGGAAATGAATGATATGAATTATTATACAGATAAATATAACGATATCTGAAGTGAGCTAATATTGCATGCCTACCCGAGCTAGGTATTGTTCATGGTGGTCGTAGCGTGATCTGCAACCAGGTACAACTTCTGGTTGTCGGAGATCATGGCTGCATCAGATATGCTGCCTCCATCTTCTGATAGTATGCGTGAGCCTGAGCAATTCAATAGCTCATTTGAGGATTTGATGAGCTCTTCTACGGTGTGAGGGATCCACAGCACTACGCCCTCTCTTCTCTTTTCTTCAGGGTCCCATGGGTGAAAAGGAAACACAGTGCATCTCCTCTGAGGCTGTGTTTTGTCTGAGGGGGAAAGAAAAGAATGTCAAACGGTTATTCACAGATTATAAATAGTAGATCAGGAATCTTGTGAAATGTAACATTATACTTTGGTCAGGACGACAGTGGTTGAGCATGGTTTTATTCATCAGCTCGACATCAATATTGACATACCAAAATATTGAGCAATATATTGATTTGTGCATAATGAAAATAAACTATACAGCAAGTGGTACTGAGCAATATGATCCGCTATTAATGCTTATTTAAATTGATAAACAACCGATAAACACATATTGGTTCAACGGGTTTAAAATAATAGGTTTATGGGGTATGAGCAATTAAGATGCTGTTGCACGATCAACAAACAGTAACAAAAAGCATAATTTTGGCGTTAATTATGGATTTTGCCTCAAACAAAAAGTTTGTGATAGAGTAATTTATCCTTAAAAACATTCCTAACTTTGAGAATAAAATTTATGGGAAGTCTTTGGAATATAAAAGCTAGGATGCATATACCTTTAATTTCTTGAGCACACTCAGGAAGCATGGATAGCTCATCAGATTTTGCGTTTTCCAGCAGTACCCTCATGGATCTGTTTCCACTCTTTACTGCTTCATCTAATGGAGTAGTTCCCCACCTGTAATTTAGCAATTCTTTTAAGCAATATTAGCATGTATAACAATTATTGCCATTAGATTTTTAAAAGGGGAAAAAAAAAGAGGGAAGAAAGTTCTGGAATGAATGTGCAATGTCTCCTGACCTGTGTATGACTTTGTGTTTTATTATGGCAAACAATACAAATTTCAGACATTCTCCATTCTTGAAGCATAAATATGGTAATTATCCTGGGAATGAATCCGCAATATCATGGCATACTAAAAGAGTTCCACAAAACATGATAATTTGTTGAATGTTAAGAAGTCAAGTTCCTAGTTGAACATCAACTATAAAAATGGGCACAGATCAAACAGATTCAGAATAAGTAGAATATCAAGCCAGTACCTGTCAATAGCAAAGACACTTGCCCCAGCCTCGATGAGCATTTTTGCAATTGAATACAATCCCTCGGCAGCAGCTATATGGAGAGGTGTACGTTGATCATAATCTTTTGAGTTCGGATCTATTCCGTACTTTAATACCCTTCTTATAAAATCTGAGTCGCCCCTTGCAACGGCTGTACAAAGATGGCAACCAGGTTCCCCAATATTTAGCCTGGCCCCTTTGCTGAAGAGTAAAGAAGCCACACGATCATGTCCCTGCTTAACAGCTTCTAACAATGGTGTGTTTCCAAATTTATCTGATTGACATAAACGTGATATAAGTTATAGAAACATGAAGATATTATAGCATGAAGCAAATTGACTTGTACAAAAGCTCAAAAAAGGTACCTGAAAGATTGACATCTACGCCTTCTTGAAGGAGGAATAAAGTGATATCTTCGTGCCCTCTTGAAGCTGCAAGATGCTGACAGGAAATAGTTTGAGTTAGGTCGTTCATCTTGAAAGCTGAATAAAAATAGGAAGCAATGAATTTGGTACTTTGACATCTTAGAAGTAGCCAATCATATGGAATAATTAGTAAGCGTTATGTGTAAAAGGAGTCATATGTCTGATAGTTGAAACATATGATAGATGCTTCTGTTTCTCTAAAAGGTTCCTGATTATAACGCTAGTGATGCATGTTCCAGTTGGTAAAGGCATGCACTTATTTTATAGACCATGATACAAACCTAATGTATATCATGAAAGCAACCTACTTTCAACTTGCATGAGCAAGTTTAGCACAATCGAAGAAGAATTATCTAAAGAATATTTGTATGTGTATATGTGTATGTCAAGGTGATCAAACATAGAGCATAGGAGTGATTAATGACATGAAGCATCATGGATTTATAATTTATAACTCAGCTGAAAGAGCACTTCTAAACGATTATAAACCAATCAAAGAACTATAAGATTATAGTTTGGCAGAACTATAAGTTTATGATGTCCTTTTTCCAATGTAACTTACATTTTTTTCAATCAAACCTTATTAAGGACCATGGTAAACCGAACATCTAGAGAATCATGCCAGATCTTTTGATCAACAATGAAAGAGAACATGAATGTAGAACTTGATCAGAATCCAAAAGAGAATATTCTGTATGTAATACAAAAGTAAGAATCAGATTTCAAGTATTGTCGACTAATTCCATACCAAAGGTGAACGCCCATCATAATCTGTCTTCTTGGGATCAGCTCCCGCACTGATTAGACCTTTTAGGTAATTCAGATCTCCACCATAAGCAGCATTATTAACCCTTAAAGCATGCTCAGCTTCTTGCTTTCCAATATGAAATGTGATATCAGATTCCAGTTGCTTGATATGGCTATTTGACTCATTGCCCTTCCACAATGAAAATTACCATGTTAATGAACAGTTAGATAGCATATGAAGGTTCTAAAAAACAATTGTGTTGTCAGCATAACAAAGAGATTCTAGCACAATGATGAATGAAAATTTACCTCAAGAAGGTTATTCAAGATTGTCCTAGCATCCACAAAATATATTTCCAGAATATTTGTGAAAAGTTGTTTATCAATACGCAAGACTGTACAAAATTCACGGACACGAACTGTGTAAGGCTGAGGAATGTTGCAAAGAATGGCAAGTTCTCCAAATGAGCTGTCAGACTCCAATTGTAGAATCGCCTCTTCTAATCCATTATCAACAAGCTTAATTCCATCCTGAAGTTTGAAAAGTGTGAGAAATAGATGGAGCAATGTCAGCCATCATGCTATCATCTCATTTGGACTTCAGTACCTAACTAAAATATAATAGGTCATGCTAAGAGACCATAGTATACCAGACATCCGAGGTGGCAAATGCATATATGCAAAACATCTGTGTCAGATTATCCTAGGTGTCATATCATCCTAGTTATGAACACAGGCTAGAACAACAAAGTGCTCATTTTAGCAAATGCTGGTTATGCCACTATGATATATCATTTGAGATTCTTAGTCCCTTACTATGTCCATAGATTGGATTCTGACAGATAAAATCATAAAAGAGATGCGTGTTAACTAGATTATGATCATTACCAGAACACCATGCAAGACAAAATACAGTTGATCTACTGTGTTGCCCTGTTCCAATATCACTTCACCTGGAAGGAAAGACTCCTCCTGTAGCCTGATTACCTGCCACATCATATCACATTATAAGCTGTTTTTGTATTTCAGTGAACTATAGAAATCATCATCTTGAACAAGATAAAAACTAGGCTCAACAAGCTTCATGGTGTAAAAATCACAAGCCCATAAAATTATAGGCAAAAAAGGCATTTCAGCTCAGAAGAAGATTTCTCAGCACAAGAAGCAAAATCTCCTTCAATTTTTGGCAATAAGATGCACGAAATATCAGTTCAGATGTGCATGCGTAGGCACAAGAAAATACAGAGGATAATTGAGAAATCTCCAGAATGTTTCAGAACACTCCTTTAATTTATGGTTCACCTTCAATATGAATGGAATCTTTGCTGATAGCTGACCATGCACAGGCATGAGAAAATACAGGAGATAATTAAGAAAGCTTCAAAATGTTCATGACACTCCAATAAATATCTATGGTCCAGCTTCATTATAACTATGGTATATACTAAGCTAATAGTAATTTAAGCCCATACCGAGTAATACAACATGATGCCTATAAGAACAGATAAATGAAATTTGGGACAAATTCAACGAGAGATTTAGGTTTTTGTTCATGTCTTGGAGGAGTTTAAAACAAAAAACTGGAAATAAAAGGCTCTTTACATCCAGGCCTAAAATGTATGAATCTATATAGGTAAAAAATGACTAGAGCTTAAGTTTGTTATGCATGTGATGCCTGAGTTCAACAGGAAAAAAAAAAAAAGGCTCTTTATATCCAAATTTCTTAATGAGCAAAGGTGATTGGCACATTTGATTTAAGCAATAATTTATAGGACACCTTATAAAGTTACCAGATTTCATCAATTTGCTTCAGTTTAAACATTTGCTTTAATTCAATGATTTTTCCATGTTGCATGTGTATTTATCTATTTTCATGAGTGTGAAAGCATGAGGTGGTCCAGCTGTTAACTGTTGTTGCAAGCATAAAACCAGAATACCACCTGATAACAAATACAGCAAACATATAACTTGAAGCACCAAGAAAATTATCATAATTTCTAACGCAGCTATATCACAGGATATTAACATAACAGACAAAGTAACATACTAATGCAAATACACACATATATATATGTATATATGTATATATGTATATATGTATATATGTATATATGTATATATGTATATATGTATGCATATGTATGCATATGTATGTATGTATGTATGTATATGTATGTATGTATGTATGTATATATACATACATATGTATGTATATATACATACATACATGTATATATGTATATATATACATGTATATATGTATATATATATAAGCATCAATTAGTTTAAAATCTGTCAATCAATCTAATGCATCTGTCTGTCGGACATTAGTTTAGAACTACTTCAACCATGATAGTGCCTAGAAATTTTGAATGCTAATGCAAGTAATTGAAAGAAACTAGAAAATAAAACTAAAACTGCAAAGGCTAAGTTGAAACAAGTAATGGCGAACTTAACAAATAACATAGTCTTCCTCAATTTTATCACAAAATGAATGTACTAGATAACAAAAATCATCCAACTGTAATAATGGAGCCATGTTAATATAATGATAACAAAATAAAAAAAGGAAGCTCAGATGTCAGATGTACTAATAAGTTACAAATACACATGAGAATTTTACTTGAGTTGTAGCACTAGCTCTGTAAGGTAGTATAGATGTAATAAAATGACAAACTATCATGAAAACAATAAATCAAGTTTATTATGAATCTCATTTGGCAAGGGATCTATCATAACACTGGTTACCTTATCCTTGATCTAGTAGAGATTATTCATCATTTCATAAGGAAATTTGAGCCTTCATAAATCTTCAGAAAGTGATATAAAATGAGCTTCTAAGCATCTTCTTCCTTCACAAAATATTATTTCACAACCTATCAGCTAGAGCATGCTTAGATTTTTGAGATGGTGCATCCTTGTTAAGCCTGTGATGGTACAGTAGGTTTATAGAAGCTCTTTTCACAAACATCATACAAGCAAAATTAATAACATAACTGTCAACATGGTTTCAAGTAAGATACAGCTGAGGTTGCTGTAGAGGAGATCCCAAAATGTCAAGGCTTTTAAGAATGTATCTGCCTTGACGGAAATCGTTAAGATCACTTTATTGCTCTATTTTTATTTCTCTATGTTGGTCACCTTGAAATAGCAGCTAAATGCACTGAGGTTCTCATTGAAGCTGGTTTTGGAAGGGTGAGTTTTATAAAGCCTTACCCCTGCACATGAGGAGATGAATTTCAAGATTTAGATCCATAATGCCTAGTTTACAGTGGGGCAACCCTGTATTGTGGCCCACCCTGTACATGTAAGCAGCCTTACAGGTAATTTCTTAATACCATGTTATTCTCCAACAGTTCATGAAATCATAAATAAATCAACCTATAAATCAATCATAAATTATAATCTAACTTTAAGTTTCTTTTATAACTAATTTTTCAGAAAGGCCGAACTAAAATACCCTGGTATCATGAAGGCAACATGAACATTTTGGATGATAAGAGGGCACTCGTATTTGCATGAATGAAGCATTCAAAGAGTAGAATTTCATCTCTTGAAAGCCTTGTTTAACATAAAGTCCAACATAATGTAGATAAACTTAGCTTATTTATAGAAATTATTTAACGAATAAGTAGGGGAGGCTTACAATCTGACTTTTGAACTCTGCTGAGCATCCCTTGAACAGCGGAAGTTTTTCGATATAAGGTTTATATAAAGCTTGAAAAATCTGCAAAATAAAGTCCAAAGTTGTTACCAAAGATCAGATTATAGAAAACATTGTCAACAATGCACATGATAATATGAACACAGGACTGTGACCATGCAACTCAACAAAAGTTAGTATGCTAGAAACTTTTCCTACACTCAATAGCTCTGTGCATCATCTGTAGAACTGGAAGTCTGAAACTACAAGTAGCACTCAATAAAGTAAAAAACTGAAACAAGACAAAATGGAAACCATATGAAGTGTCTTGCATAACTGTTCTATTTAGTATCCAGTATGGTCCTGGGATCCTTGTTATACACACCTTAGCACGAATTGAGGCTGGAATATCTTGGAGAACTAAAGCTTCATTGTAGATGTTCTCATACTGCAATCGTACATGTCTTTTAATCTGGTCACGTATGTCCTTTCCTAATCTGTTTTTATTCATGTATTTAATCAGATCTTTCATTTTGTCTCTGTATCTTTCTGTCTTTGATCCTTTCACAATCAGCGCAGTCATATTACCAAGAAGGTATGCTCCCAGAATCATATCGAAGGAGACATAGATCATGATAAATACCATTTCTCTGGGATTGACTGCATGTACATCTCCATAACCTGTTGCCACCAAAATACCGAAATGACTGATTCACAAAAGAAAGAAGAATAATAATAATAAAACATGAAAATGATGAAGAGTTTGTGAGATAGATCATTATGTAATAATGACATTAAATGTGGATGATCCTTCAAGAAAGTTGGAAATTGTACTGGGAAAACATATATGGTTAAAAGAAATATGATGATCAACACAACTTTCACATATATTTGAATGTCTTATATGTAACATTTATCTGACATTTCTCATGCAGATTCCAAATGGCATTAAAACTTTGCTTTTTTCTTCTCAAGTAAAAATAACCAGAATGGCAGAGTATGTTTAGAAATTAGCCTAGAACAATGTAAGGATAATCTAATATTATTTTGTTTTCTTAATCCAGACAGGTTTGCCTACTAAAGTCCAGTGTAGTCATAGCAGAATAAATTTGCTATCCTAGTAATTTGAAGTTTTCACTAACTTCTCTTTCAAAAAAATGTCCTGAATGTCCTTAGTAGCATCAACCTAACAAGTTTCCATCTTTTTTTTCATTAAAGATTTATTACCTTCTCGACTAATCAGTTCGTCTTTTTTTATTTGGGCTTGTGGATCTTTCCAGTTACTAGATTCCATTTTCACAATATTGCTAATTATTTAAAGCAACCCTCACTAAGCCTTTTCTAACTTACTCATTTCAGTTTCAAAAGAATGATCTTTTGCTGTCTGACTTTCTATATTTTTGGCATATGCATAAGCAGAACTGAATCATCTTTTCATATGTGTTCAGCTGTAAACAACATGTTAGGCTTTGAAGTCTAAAGTAAGTTCTGCAACCATCTACTGAATGAATTGTAAAAACATGTGTTTTATGTTAAGCCCAAGAATCAGCCTGCAATGAAGTCCTTTCTTATTTTGTCATAAGTTGTATAAATTGCAACCAACAATTTTCTATGTTCAGTTAGATTTAACATCTAAATTCAACTAAGAGAGAAAATCCTGATATGTCTGTTCAACACTTGCTGCTCTATATTTTAACATGAAAGGCACAATAGAAAGGACTAAGACCATAGAAGAGTGCCACTTTTATTAGTGGAACACTTACTTTCCTAATTATATTTCAAAATGTCAAAGAAAATTTACCAACAGTTGCCATAGTTACAATGGCAAAATATAATGATGTTACGTAGCGCCTCCAAAGATCAATCTCTCTGAAATGTGAGTAGCTGAAATCACCCAGTTGTAAGCTTCCTATCCATGTATACCCTTCCATCGAATCAGGCAGAGTTGTTGCCAAGTAATAGAAAATACAGGCAGCTGTATGCGTACAATAGAGCTCAACAACTAGAAGTTTGACAATTCTTGTGAACAAGTAATTGATGCGAATGTCCTTCTCCATCTTCTGAAAAAAATCCGTGACTCTGCATGCCCGGGTTAATCGGATCCACAGTAGATATCTTATTATTTCTTTATTTCCAGAAGCCTGTATGAGAAAATCAAAAATATATTAAAAATTTGAGTGACCTTTTTCAGTATATATGCTAGATAACAAATAAAAAATAGGAGTTAAAACAAATAAAAGTAGAGTTAATACAATTAGGAATTGTTTCATGTGAAATCTTCTTTCATTGGGTCAATGTCTTGTACAGTAATGAAATTTGTTCACTTTTTATCTTGTTCTTGATGACACTCTTATTTAGTAGCTTGATGATTGGGATATCTGGCCCATTAGATCCATTGACTTTATCTAAATAATTTTAATCTGATCCAACTCAAGCTAACCATATTTTATTCACTATAATTTGATTAAAAAAATAATTTAAATAATTCATAAAATTAATGATTAAATCCTAAATCATTCAAAATGAATTCAAAAAAATGACACTGTATTTATTTGTTTAGTGGCTGTTTTGTTTTCAATGGTCCAAACCTCATTGTCCATATGAAAATGTGTGAAATTATGGAACTTTGAAGTTCCAAACTCCTGTAATTCAATTTATGTATATAGACGTAAATTAATTCTTTGTTCATCTTTGCCGAATGTCAAAGCTCTTCCTGAAATTATAAGTTTCACGTGGCTGAAATATTCCTGAATGATGATCATGTGATTGTGTTCCATATCGAGAATAAAACAACTAGAAACTCCAAAACTGATGGACACCTGTAGGGGTCCAAAGATACTCTTATTAAAGCTACAACAAAAAGTAATTATCCGGATGCATATTTTCTTAAGGAAATTCCTCAAATATCTTCATACAAGAATATAACCTAACACATCCTCATACAAGAGATTGTGTTGGAAATTTTGATTTAAAATCATCCAGTATTTTCTTAGACCAAAAATACAGGCATGAGCAATTAGGAGCATACCTTGTGGATATAATCCCACGGGAAGCAGCCGAGCAAGTCAAAAACAAATCTCGACTTCACGTACCTGAAGCATATATTGAGTGAAAATGGAATCTCAGATGAAAAGCATTGCCAAAGTAAACTATAATTGTAAGGCGTAAGGGCAAGAACGGATTATAGGCGAACCGGAAGGCGATGTCGGTTGGAGATTGAACGATGCGGTACGTGTGGGAATCGCGGTAGGCGACGCGGAACTGCACGAAGATATCGATGAAGAAGGCAAACTGTCCCGCGATGTCGAGGAGAAAGAGTTTCTTCGGGAGCCCCCTGAAGAAGGCGAACTCCATGGGCGTGAAGAAGGACGAGTACACCGCCCAGAGCAGTATGAACTGGGTCCATAACTGGTACCACCTGCATCACATCGTCCGTCAGTCCCTCACCGCGAGTTACCGTAACATCATCACGGGCTTAACGGCTTAAGCACGTATCGGTGACTTAAGTCGTAACACGGACATGAAGCATTTGTGTCGGTGGCGAGCACTGGACGCGCGGTAGAGACCCGACCATGATGCTGTCGCGGCCAAGTCAGGTGAAAGCCGTAATTGCCGCACCCAAGAAACTTATGGCACCCGGCACAGATTTGGCGTCAACAGCTTTGGGCTGGTTGCACAGTTGGAGGAGACGTGCACTGATCCCTTCACATCTGGTGCCATGGAAGGTGTAGAGCAACAAATTATTCCCAACTTTTGTTCGTTTGAATTTTGCCATCCCGATCGAAGAGACTAATTGGCGTCTACCCTTTTGCTCTCTTTCTCGCATGACACTTCCTGGCAGGAAAGCCGTTCATTTGTAAGTTCTGGGCCCTCTTGGATTTGCCACTTGAAAGTGATAGCTTTCTTTTTTTGCTTTTTTTCCGTGTGTACATGTGGGGGGAGGGGGTGGTGGTGGAAGACAACTAATCCTGAAAGCAAGTACACCCGTGTTTTGCTAAAAAGTGCCCCCCTTCGAGTTGTAGCTTCTCGAAAGCTCTAATAGGGTGTAAATTTCACACATCGATAAGCGATATATGTATACAAGAGTTAAGTAGAAAAAGAGTTTTAATTCAAGATCGAACTCTTGGTGAAGAAATTTAGAATCAGAAAAATTAGTTTTAGTCATCCGAATGCTTTTAAATCTACAATGAACATTAGACTCGATCACGACAATTTACTGAGTTAGTTGGTACAGTCAAGAAATATCACAGGATAGATTAAACCTTATATCCATCTCTTCAGTATTTGTCATGTCGATAAGGGGGGGATACATGTATATAAGGGTTAAGTAGAAAAGAGAGTTTTACATGAAGATCGAACTCTCGGTGAAGGTTGCACGTAGCAACGACCTAGTTGAACAGACTCGCGCGAGTTCGACTTGCTCAGTAAACTCATCCACTTGGGATATTATGACCATTATAATGCGGTTGTCACGTACTTAATAACGGCCCGATTAACATTTTAACGAAAAAAAAAAAGAAAATAAGGGAATTTAGAGAAAAGGGAAGAAAAAACAAACGGAGAGTGGTGATTGATTACCGGTTATCGGGGTGGATGAGGAAACCCTTGAGAAGCGTCTCGCCGCCGCTGGCGCTCCGGCCGAGCCCGAGGCCGAGGAGCCCAAGCCCGAGGCCGGACCGCAAGAGCGGAAAGCGGCTAGCCGCGTGCGACGACCCCATCCGCTCCTCCAACTCCATCTCGTACTCGATCTCGTCGTCGGCCGCCGCTGCATCATCCGCCTCCCGGGGCGCGATCGCCAACGTCATCGCCCGCCTCCAGCGGACGCGCGCGGTATCCGCCGCCATGGTCGGGTCTGCCACGAGAGGAGCACCAGAGTATTCACGGGAAGGAGTCCGCCGTAATGCTTTGGGAAGAGACGAGAGAGAGGGAGCGAGGGAAGGGAGGGGATATAGAAGTCGGAGTTAGAAGACGGGGGTAATTTATAGGCGCGAGATCGCGAAAGGAGAGGAGGCTGTTCGACCAGTAGAGAAAGGTTTCGTACGGCTGACGAGGATAAGATTTGTAATGTACCGGCGACTCAGCTGATTCGCTTGTAGGGATCCCTATTCATAGTTCTTAGTTGGTAGAGTCCAATTCACTGGTTAGTTGTGACTATCTAATTATATTTCCTTATTTTTTATCGATTAATTCTGTTGGATCATCTTAATCAAGTCCATGTAATTTTATTCCAAACTAATATAGATTACATGCATGCCAGAAACTAATCTTATATTAAAATCGATCGTAATAATATAAGATGTAAACAGAGTGATAAGTAATTGGAATAACAGAAAAATTCTTATATTTAATTTTAAGAATTTTTTTGGAAAATTAAATTTTAGTCTCATTCTCTGATCTCTAATTTTTATTATATATTTTTGAAAATGAAATATTTACATGTAGTCTGATTTTTGAAATCTCGTGAGATATTTATTATACATCAATTATTGCATGTCGATAAAACCTCTTTTGCTTTTTCTGTGAATCTAAAAACATTTTTTAAATATTTATTGGACCAATACCTGTTCCACTACCCGTCCTGGTTGAACATTAGTGGAATACGACTGCACTGTGAGGAGCTCCTGTGGCCATGGTGGGGTTGAGAGCTCAACGTCGATTCGACTTTGGTGCAGGGAGGAATGAAGAAGAAGAAGAAGAAGAAGAAGAAGAAGTATTGTTTCCACGTCAGGAATTGATGCCTCGTTCGATTCCCCGAGAATTTGTCCGTCTTTAGCTGCATGTGGCATCAGTTCTTGGGAGGATTCCGCCGCTGTTTTCGTTGGGATGTGCATCGATTCTACGAGCCTATTCGATCGATGGGCTGTCAATTCGGTTTGTCTCCCCCTGATCATGCTTTACTTCTAATCAGAATCAAATCCGCCCAAAATTAAAATTAAATCATGTCAACGGTTTAAGGATTCCGAATTAAATAAAAAAAAAATGTCATATATTTTGATTTCGATTCTTAAAAATTGGAATCGAAACTGACGATTCCAAATAGCTAAATAGAATAATAAAATAAAATAGATTATACGATATAATGAATAATATTTTAGACTTAACGAGTACTCTAAATAAATTTAATGACTGTGGATTTGAAGTTATGGATCGAAATTTAGTAGAACTAGAATTAATGATTTTGAAATTTTGATTATCTATAAGTGAAACAAATAATTTTATTTATTCTAATGTCATATCTAATAGAAAAAATAATTTAATATATCTTCTGTTTTGAACATATGAGATATTAAAATTATCTTTTAGTCGATAAAATCGATATAAGCCAAAGGGATATCAAAAATTATTTTATGTTAAGACAAATTTAGTATCACGTGTTATGTTTTCTATCAATGTAACTAATGGTGTTAAGACAAATAAAATTATTTTATTTTATTTTTAAAATTATAGGAATCCTAATATAATTTTTTTAAATATAAAGACTGCGATTCTAATAAATCTAAGTAAGAGGATAATCTCTAATTAGTCCCCTTGCCTTTCTCGCTTAGTAAGAAGTAGAAAATGAGAAATTATAAATTGGATGATGTTTTTAGAAAAAATCACATTTTTTTTCTTATGTCTCATCTGGCTGGTACATGAGTCTCCGAATGTTCTCATACTAGAAAACATAATTAATGTTTTATCAAAAACCAAATTAGATCATACCATTTTTTGTTTGAAACATTCGGGCTCAACTAAATAATTCTTTTGAGTTGTCTTCTATTAGTTTTTGTGAATCCTTATATTAATATAAATGTTCTATATATCTTATGATTTTATGATATGAAAGGATAAAAAGAATCATATTAAGTGTTTCTAGAATATTCTTTAGTAGGTCTAAAAAGAATGAGGAATAATTCATCAGGATTTATACAAAATGATGTACAAAATATTTGAGCATTCATTATTTCAAGAAATAATTTTTTCCTTGTATTTTAATTATCTTTTATGTTAAAAAATCTAAAATTTTCTACGTGAATGTAGGCAAAGGACACCAACATATAACTATTATTTGCATTATTTTTAAATTTATATTTTCTTTTTATTTATTATTTTAACTATTCTTTTGGTTTCATATTTTTATTTCTGCACAACTTGTACATGACATTGTGCTAATTACCATTAATCCGCTTTTAATATAAACTTTGCATGATATATATATATATATATATATATATATATATGTATGTATGTATATATATATGTATATACTTTCTGATCTATAATTGATATACAAATAAATTTACTTTCCCAAAATATGCATGCACATATCTCTTAGTTTAAAGTACAAATAACAGTGTATTACAATATTTTAGTACTCGAATATCAGATACTTTTGTACTTAAATCTCTCTAAATATCCTTCAATCAGGGTTGAGACATGTTTAAATAAATTAAAAAAAAGATATTCTGGTCAAATTTTGTTTGGAGTTTGAATATTTAGTCAGTGAGATTCAAATTAAGATATATAGATACTTTATGAGTTGTCTATGATGATAGTGAGTTAGGTAAAGTATATTCGAACATCTGTCCAGCCTTACTTATTAATCATATTTAGAATGATTCATATTGAAACATAGTTACCCAGTTATGATCTAAATATTGTTCCTAATAGTGGATTTGAATTTGAATTTGAGTAAAATTAGTGGATACCTACTCATTTATCATCCATATTCAAACTGCTAAAAACAACAAAGTCAACCCAACCCAACCCAACCCGATTTGATATGATCCTTCAATTCGAATTAGTATCCTTACATAATATAGGTTATGAATATTGATGATGAAGAAATTGAATTACTCATTCCTTGGCCTATCAGAAATCTATCTCGGGAGATTGTGAAACTTCGTATTCTTATTAGTATGTATTGATTTGTTTTCCTCAAAATACAGATCTCGTTCAAAAAACTCTAAATAAATTAAATACATACATTAAAAGATACATATGACAATTATTCCACAATAATAAAATCACATTTTCATTCATTCTTTCGTTTAGTATGAGATTTCACTTCAACTAGAAATGTTTCACACTAACGTTAGGATTCCGCCCGATAAACATGGGTTCTAATATCATAGTTGGGGCTAAAGGTATGGCATCATACAATAATGCATCTCAAACTATTATTATTTTCCAAACATCTCATGTTAATTTACTCGAGTAAGCTCTCTCTCTCTCTCTCTCTCTCTCTCTCTCTCTCTCTCCAATAATATAATAATGCCACCTCACGCTGTCATCATCTCATGCATTCGAGAAACCATTTGTCCGATGCCCCATATCCATTTCAATTTTGATGAGGTAAGCTGGAACTTAATTATATTAGTGTATATTTTATAAGGATATATAGTCTTATATCAAAGGTATGGGAATCAAGAACTCATACATATATCAGATTACTCTTACTCTTAGGTGTCTCTTTCGAAGTTTATAAAATTCGAAATGATAAAACTATATAGATACGCTTATTGTTCAAAACTATATATATATATATATATACGTGTGTATTTATATTATCTTGCAAGAATATTCTTTCCTTGTACCTCTTTGTACATATGGATGGATCGTTGACTTGAACGTATACACCATGCATCCAATTCATACATATTATTTATCTATCTTTTTGACAACGGATTAATTATTATTGCTTAATTTTCAATGAGATCATGTACTTAGATTGTTTTATCAAGAATTGTTGACTTTTTTTTTTGGTCTAAAATCAAGCACCATTGAAAAATCACCCATTTAAGTCAGAATCAACTAACTAATAAAAAAATTGAGAGGGCAGTCTCCTTTAGAAGCCCTGCTGAGAGCAAGACTTAAATATATGAAAATAACTTTGAGCCATCAACTGTTGATTTTAACTCGAAGAAAACAAAAATTAAATGTATTATCATTTTATGGAAGATCATCTAAATTTACAATATTTGGGATGATAATAGCAACATTAATTTAGCATCTAAGATTATCTTATGATAACAAGGATAATTTTGATTATCAATATTTGAATTAAGGATTGATCAAATGAGATTCGAGATCCAATACCACCTCCCAAATTAAAATTTTGATAAAAGAAGAATCATCATTAGAAGATCAAGCATAAAAATTGAAAAATTATAACCTCTATTACTTGTCGAGCTAAAGTGCCAATCATAAGACTTACGAAAATAAAATTAAAAAGGTGTAAAAAGACTAATAAATATGTAAAACATAGATTATATTTAAATATTACATGGGTACTCTCGGACTGAAGCTTGATGTGGAGTTTCAATTGAAACTTAAGGAAGAAGGCTACAGTTGTATGTCTCACAGAGCTCCTTCTCTCTTCTCTCTCTCTCATTATTGGAATAGTTAGGGTCGACTAAGCTCTTTGTTTACCAGTACTGGAATTCTAGATATCTTCATATGAGAGCACACCCCTTGTTTTATAGGGTGTGAGGCTTCTCAAGTTTTAATCTTACTCAACAGTATTATATGAAAACTCTTTATCATTATTAAGAATTGACGTCATTTTTTTTGGATATTTTTATTTTAGTAAAGTTGTCCTAATCCTAGTCCTATTAAGACTGGAATGGAGCTTGTCTGGGCTATTTGTTTGATTTGATATATGTCCACTAAACTAATTGAATAGTAATGATATCCTTCCTAATGAAAGATATCCTCAAGCTGGCTTTATTTCTGCAATAGAGTGGTGATCAAAAGTTTTTATTTTTATTTACAATCTACATCTGTCATTAAAAATCAAACAAACCATGAAACGGACCGTATTACATGTTCATGCATGGATGACTTCAAGAAATCAATTGGACTAATTTTAAGTAGAGACAAGCTAAGCAGGGCAGTAGATTTTTGAACATATTATTCTGGCTATTATATTTGCTCTGTCTGTTCATGCATGCTATTATAGTTGCATGTCTAAAGCATGCAACTTTAACATATATTTCTATATTATCAAATGAAGCGAATATATCATGAGAGGGATTAAAATATGTGGTTAGGCAAAAGGTTTACTTAGCATATTCTAATTGTTCCATTAAGATATTGATTCAAAGTCGCCTAAGATTCTATTTTATAACTGTCGCAGTATTGGATCACAAGATTTTAACATCTTTCGATTTAGAATCTTACGATCCTACAAAACTATATTAGGGGCAAGGCCAATAAAAACTTAAATTAGCTCTCAAATCAATAATTTTAATTGGATGTTAAATCTATGGAGGTAGAATGCACAAAGAAAAAAAAAACTAAGAAGGTACACGATGAACTTTTATAATAAGGTTTAGGATTATTATGCTCAAAGTCACGAAAACTATTACGTGTTTTCTATGATATTAGATATAATTATGTTATATCAAATTTAAACGATATGACGTAATTGTATCGATGAGGAGATATGAGTTATGTGGTAGTGAGATGTTAGCTCCATGATAGTAAAGTATCATCCAACTAATGATAAGATGTCAACCACATAATTATGAGGTATCAATCACATTATACCTTTATATGATATAAGATATAAACTTTAATCTTTTCATTCAAAGTAAATGGAAGCTTTGAAGATTTATAATCTCATAATATTACTTTTGATTATATAATTAATCATGAAGGTGTTCATGGACCCCTTTAGATCCTACACCGTTAACTAACCTCGCTCTTTTTTTAGTTTATCAACCCCTCATCATTACCTAATATAATTCAACTCTTGCTACACGAAACTATATATATATATATATATATATATATTAGTGGAGTACATGGGCTGGGCCATAAGGTATTTGATGTCTGATAACCTCATGCATGAGTACAACATAGACACATTTGTAATAATAATAACACTTTCCTCTTTAATTTTGTTCTGAATAATAATAATAAGAGACCAGTTGGCCATACGTTTGGGATCCACAATTGACGTGGCAGACGCAGTCCACTTCAGCACTTGAAAGAACCCGCGGGCCCGACATCCGACACCTAATCCTTTCCTAGGGTTTCTCTGGCGCCCGAAACCCCGACCGCGTCCGACGAAGGAGTGGGGGGATATGGCGGGGAGATCGAAGCAGTGGCTCTTGATCGGGGCGGCCGCTATCTTCGGCTCCCTCTCGACTGCCGCTCTCCTCAAGATCCTTTCCAGGTTTCTTTGGCTTTTCTTTCCTTGATTGATCTCGATGTGCATCAATTTGATCGTGTCCTCTGTCCATGCGAAACGTGTTACGATTTCGTCTTTTCACCTCACTGCCCATCTCAGTTTTTTCCCCAATGATTTGGTGCTTGTGTTTACAGAAAGGTTGGGAAGCAGCAAATCGGAAGACACTCCACTGACTTTTTGATGCATAATGGCATGAACGGTGCGTTTCTTTCCGTTAGTGGTTTACGGATTCATATGCTCGTTTGCTATTTGGATTCATATCATCATTGAAATTATTCAAATGTTTTACCATATATGGTGGATCATCTAAGTAGCACATCTCATAATTAAAAACCGTCGTATGGGATGTTCGACAACGTGTCTGGCAAGATTCAATACCGGGCCTCAAGACTGTGCCAATGGATATTTATAGGCGGAACCCCTTATTGATCCTTTATACACTGACCAATCCATATCTTACTGCTTAGTTTGCTATTGACTTTGATTATACTTTTGTTTCATTTTTCTTATTGTTTGTCTTGTTACTGCTACTAGAGCTACTTTTTCTTTTTTCGTTATCGCTTCCTACCTTCTTTATTATTGATGATTATATTTCAATAGTTCACTTTTTTTTTTACACGTGTGCTTTCACCTAAACAGGGCGCATGCTTGGTTGTTATTGTTCATCAGCTATGCTGCTTGTCAAATTGAATTCATCTTTTTGAGTAGCAAAGTCTTTCAAGTTCTCCATGAAGCTTTTAATGGTTTTGATGATTTATAAGCTATGTCTTTGTTTTTACCCCACTCATATGGCTATTCCTTCCATGCTGAATTGCCCAAAGGGAATTTATAAGCTTCTTCTCCAGGTTATCAAGATGATCAAGCAATTGTTTCTGCCAGTTCTTAGTTGAACTTCTTCCTTGATCAATAATGCTAGCTTTAATGCTCCAAGAAACCATAGTTTCTTGATGTTCCTCTGGCCATAAAGCCTTTTGTCTCCTTTTGTCAAGCAACATTGTGGGAGTTGACTAGCCTTATTGATAATATGAAGCATGCATGTCCACCCAAATTCTTGCTCTTTTCTATGTGCTTGGTTAAAATGGACCACAAAATATCCCAACTTCATTCCCCTCTCTTTAGTTGTTTGCTCTTATATTTATTACTCAGCAGTAGTGTTGCTCGGACTCAAATTTGCCATAGTTTATTCGTGTTAACGGTATGCATGTACTGGTTGAGTTAGTATTCAGAAAGAGAGAACCTAAAATTAGTTCTTCAAGAAATTTCCAACAACTAACACCCAACTATTCAATCTATATTGGTTTGTGTATTATTTCAGTAGTCTTCAATCATACTTTATTCTGTGTAGTTTAATAGGACTGCTTAAACAGTATGGTTCTTATGGATTTTTTTTTACAGAGAAGCCATTTCTCATTTGTGTTCCCTATTGTATGTTGTTTTAATTATCGTAGACACTTGATCATATGTGCAATTTGAATTGTCTGGTAACCCATACTTTTTTTCCGTAACATTGTATAGGGAAAGAAAATCCAGCTGGAGAAGGCAGAACTGGTTGCCAGGATATTCATAATGGTTTATTGGGTTTTGATTTAGAAGATGAGGTGGTTTGTGAGCAACTCACAAGGTGGGACTTGAGTACATTTTCTTATTTCAAAGCTAAAGTAATATGATTTATATTTGTTTCTGCAATAGAGTTGCACTTACCCATATACTACCAGATGTATGAGTAGCTGTATTTCCTAACATATGTTAATTATAGTTGTTCTAAACAATTGGTAGATAATGAACAACTTGTATAAAAATTGTTGGTTCAGAAATAGACTGATTAGTTGGTCATGCTTTCTTATGTTAAATATATCTAAGTTCTTTGAAAATTTCAGTAGTCCATTGTGGTTTATATACATGAAATACTTGGTATGCCACCCAATAGAAATATTTTCATCATTTAGGATCCAGCAAGTATTGGATACTATAGAGTGTCTATTGTACATAAATGCCATTTTGCTTGCCATTTTATCATTTGCAGTCTGAAGTCTGTTATTCTTGAGCTTGTTGCATAACTGATTATTGATTATTTACAAGGTGATCATTCCTTCATAAGGCTAAAATGCAAGAATATTACTAGAATCTTATCACATGTTTGCTGCTGGCACTGAAAGTTTAATACTAGCGGATAACATTTTCTGCTTATCTTTCTCCAGCGTCATATAAATACTAGCGGACAACCTGGTTTGATCCAGGCTCTTTATTTTTTCTTATTTAGGGTTTATCTCCTCGCCTTCTTTCTTGATATCTTTTGCGTCATCTCCATCATGGTGGCTTCTGCCAGTCGCTAGCTTGCTTGACTGCTGTGAATGCTGCTGCTGGACCACCCGCCTGGTGCTCCTCCTCCTGCCCCTCTTGGTACCATGGCATGTGCATACCACGTGTTGGTATGCTACCTGACCTCATCACTTAACTGTGATGAATAAATTAGGAATAAGATCAGCATTTTTTCAACAATTTTTTAGGATACATGACTAAATTACGTTTTGTTTATATTGACATCCTTTCTCTTCATTTTGAACAGTCCATTTTATTCCATTAGTTGATTACTTTTGTAAAATTTAATGAGGCCAGTTTCATTATTTCGTTTCTCAATTTTCAGGAATATCCAATTCTTTGGCATTGAATTCCAACAAAAAGTATCGCAGTCATATGTTGTGGTTATTGGCCTTGGTGGAGTTGGTAGTCATGCTGCTGCTATGCTTTTAAGATCTGGTGTTGGTAGGCTCCTACTTGTGGATTTTGATCAGGTACAGTAAGTTATCTGAAGTTTCAAGCAAGGTTTCAAATAAGGATTTAAATTTTTGTTTGGTATGGTTTCTGTGATCGGTTGGACTGGCATGGTACCATTATGTCAATCAGTATACCAATTTGTTACCATCTGGTGTCATCAGAAGAAAAAAAATAAGATAAACACCAATAGGTACCATCCTACATTGTTTGGTATCAATCCTTGGTTGAACTGCTAACTATTCGTCAGTATATCTGAGGTTTCAAAAACCATTCTAATACCAATTTTGGTTACATATCAAACATGTATGACACTAAGACACCAAGTGGTATATTGCCTATACCGTGGTCTCAAATGCTGGCCAGATTTGTATGTACCGACTGGAATACTGGATTTAGTGACCTATTAAAGCAGTATAATAAGATACCAAGTGGTTTATTGCCTATACCATGGTTTCAAACACCTGTTGATTTTATATATACCATTCAGTATTTAATAGTCCGACCAAGGGTCGATATGAATCACTTAGGATAGGTCGATATTCATTATATTATTATTTTTCAATGAGACTAGGCAATATGGATCCATATTCTGCCTGGCATACCATTAGAACAGCAATCTGACAACCTGGATTATATAGCTCGATATTGGTTGGTATACACTTTATTGTTATTATTTTTCACTGACACCGAACAACAATACAAATTGGTATATTTGTCCTATAAGTTGTCAAATTATACAAATAACTTTTAAAATCTTGGTCCATAATCCTGATACCACTAGAATAATGGTAAAAAAGAAAAACAACAAGATATGAGATTTACAAGTTGGAAACCTTTCCCTTCTTTACTTAAGGTTGGATGGAGATGGGGCCCCAGTGTTGCTCGAAGCCTCACATGAAAGGATACTATGATTTAGCTTGATCTTTTCATGTCCTAAACAATGTTTGATCTACCACACAAAACGGTATGAAACGGGCGATATGTATTGGTACATGGACCAACTTGTTTTGGGCGGTACGTAGGTCAAGCTGGTACAGGTGATATATCAGTCGATATGGCCGATATGGTCAGAACTCAAGCTGTGGTACATGTCGTAACTAGTTGGAATTTGATTGATGCTGACTCAAATTGGGTCAAGTTTGACCCCAATGATCAAATTGACCATTGGGGCCTCTTTTGGAGCTTTATCCTCTCCCTTCCCCCTTTTTCATTCACTCACACATTCGTTCACTCCCTCACTTGCACTCTCTCACACTTTTGCTTGTGATTAAAGTTTTTAATCGGCGATTAGTGATAATGAAGCTATTGATTTGGATAAAGTGGGATTTGAACTTGGGGTCTAGTGAAAGTTCTCTCCAATTTGAAGGTATTTAGCTTCTTTCCATGTTTCATATATCATTTCATATAATTAGAAGCGTATTAATGCATATTTACAAGGATTAAACATGATTAACATCATTTCTTGTGCTAGTCCTGATTAGGTCTATTGTCTTCCATTTAGGTCCAAATTGGGGGTATGTAGGGTTAATCATAGCCTTATGCATTTACTTAAGCCTTATATACACTCGATTCTTAATTAAATACAATAAAATTACCATTGAATTAGGATAAAAAACTTTTAAAAAGATTTTTTTTGTGAATTTTCGACCATTTTCCAGCCTTTTTTCGGAAGACCAGTATGCACTAGCGTACCAATATATATGGTACCGGTATGTCCCGGGCCACCCATGGACCGATACCACCTGTTGGCATGGTATGACGGTCCTCGGTCCTAAATCTCTAAATTGAATGCCTTCTAACTGGTCTGGTCCCTTTTAGGATGGTCTAAGTGACACAACTTAAATTGTCCAATCTCCATATGAATTTTCAGTAAGCAGCTGTTGGTTACTGCTTCTAGTTCTTGACTGGGCTGCTAAAAACCAGTTAGTCTGGTGCAGTGCAACCAGTATTTAAAAATTGTTCTAATGTACTTTTTCATTCTAAACTATTTCCTTGTATTTTTAGTGTTGGCCTCTACTTTTGCATGAATTATTGATTCGGTTTTGTGGGATTTTGAATAATAGGGTAGTTGCTTACGTCTCTTGTTCTTCATGTATCCATTTAATATTTATTACAAGCAAATAAGGGGAAACATAAAGGAAAATGATAATGGTTTAGAAGAAAATGAGAGAAGCATTCTTCCGATTGGCATATCAAGAGATTGTTCTCTCAAATCAGATCCATGAAAACCAAGGTTGCATGGAGGAAAAGTTACCACTTTGCCAAGGCTGATTCTCTCCCTTTTGTAATTGTCTCTTAAACCAATTTACTTCCATTTTGATACCGATGATGTAACTGCCTTACTTTTGTAGCATAGCAACGATTACTTGAATGTTTTGTTTCTTTCAATCTAGATAAGATGACCTTTTTCTGTGTATCTGGAAAATAAAAGAAATCTCATCTTCATGTCAAAGGTATCACTGTCATCATTAAATCGCCATGCTGTGGCCAATAGAGATGATGTTGGAACCCCAAAAGCCATTTGCTTGCAAAAGCATTTTGCAGCAATATTTCCAGAGTGCATTGTGGAAGCAAGAGTTCAGCTATATGATCCATCATCTGAGGAGGAAATTCTCTCTGGCCACCCTGATTTTGTTCTTGATTGCATTGACAATATTGACACCAAGGTAATCTTTTGTAAGAAGTGGCAATTTTTGGGCCAATACATGGATTCTATAACTGCATTTTGGTCCCACTTTTCTCATAATATATGTATTATCAGATGATGTATGCTATCATCATCCATTGATGGGCTTCTTTAAGAAAACCTCCACAGTATGTACTATGGATGCTTTGTTTCTTCTGTAGGTAATACACTTAAACATGCAGACAATGCTTTTCAATTTTTCTTTGGTTTGATCATTTATTTGCACATAATTATTCTTTCGACATGCCATGTGCCATAAATTTATCTAAGAACAGATTTTATATTTCCTTGTGGAGTTTTTATTTTACTGGTATGAAGGGTGTATAGATATACTTATCTATGGTCATCTTCTTAGATTTCGGCTCATGATGCTTGAATAATGCCATTTTGTTTAGCATCTCTTATTATCGTTTTATTTTGTGAACTTTCTCTGGTATTTTTGTTTCTGGTGTTATATTTTTTCTTTGTGTGCTATGAGTGGTTTCTATAATTTTTGAATTAATTTTATGATTGTTTTTTTGGTTTAACATGCAAATTACCTTTTGGAAGCTCATTTTCACATAAATTTGAAGCACAGTTACATTCTT
This sequence comes from Musa itinerans, assembly GCA_001649415.1. Lineage (NCBI taxonomy): Eukaryota > Viridiplantae > Streptophyta > Magnoliopsida > Zingiberales > Musaceae > Musa > Musa itinerans. The sequence continues at coordinate 132,730 of LVTN01000298.1, forward strand.
CATGTTATTTATACATTTCCAGTGTGCAAAAGTTGGTTTAGTGCATCAGTTTCATACACTTTGGTAGTCAAACTAGATAATTTGCAACATATTCCTAGCTAATGATCATCCTAGAGAGAGAGTAAATTATCTGCAAGTTATAAAATGGTAACTAAATTGAAACTTTGGTGGGATACATAGCTTTTACTTTATCAGGGCTGTTTGCCAACACACATCTTTTCTTCTGAAGTCTGTCAAGGTGATATTTGAATAGGTCTTACATAACAAAAGTGGCTCATAGAAAAATTTGGTTGAAGAACGAGAAGACCATCCTTTGATAACAGCCTAACACATTGTTCTTTGTTGTCCATGCACCAAGAGACGAGTACTGAAAGTTTGATAGGGAAAATAATCAAGTAAAGGAAGGCACTGGATTCTCTACCAATGCCACCACTCTATGGTTCATGCAGATACTACTGAAATGAACTTGGGAAGTTTTTGGAAAAGTTGCCACTTCATTTTATTTTCAAGATCAAACGATGGAGAATACTTGAAAAGGGAAGAGATTAAGCAACCATGGATTCTATGCTTGGTTAACTGCCATGCCTTAAGTCTGCAGTTAATCTAGATTGGTTCTTGTACATCAGAGCCTTTCTGGAATCTGTATATACACCTGAAGATGTTTTTCACCTAATGCTGCAACTTAAGTTTGTTATGAATGTGCACAAGTCAACTACATTGCTATTGACATCTGAGAAGTATATCTCTCCTTATTAAGAGGTCATGAAAGAGAAGAGAGAACAAAAATACTTGATAAAGACATTCTCTGGTACTGCTGTGCCCACATGCTAATATTTTCTCTAGTCAGCTGCAATTACCAAAGGATACATAGTCATATTAATTTTTGAATTAATGATTGTACTTCAAAGATGGTCGATAATATGTTGAGCTCATTCATGTCTATATTGTTGGCATATGAGCTGGTATTTCAAGTCATAGTCTATGAAATGTTGGAACTTTGTATTTTTTTGGTTTCTTTGCAAACAATTAAGTTAGCAGATTACATGTTAATTCTTTTAGCTCCTTGAGTCACCTTTTATTAAGGGCTTCATTTTGGGTTCGTCTTTAGTATTTTGTTTCTAATAAGTTGATCATAGGTTTTCATATATGCACTTCATTCGGTTCACCTTATCTCATTATATTATATTGCTCCATAAAATCAAATGTCAAAATTCTCTCGCTGTTGGAACTTGACATATGATCCTATCTTGGTTAAGGGAAAAAATTGAAATGCTAGTTTGAGATGCTACGATTACATATTCAGTTTTCAGATCTACAGAACTGAACTGATTAGTTCCTGATTAGATTCATTATCCACATACAATAGTCTCTAGAAAACAATTAAAATGAGAAACTGCTATTGAATTTGGAAGATGTTGATAAAATTTTAGTCACAAAGTATTGGATCTAATGGGCATACTACTTGGGTGACAGTCACAGTAATATAAGGTTATAAATTGGAAATTCTTTTTTCCTCTAGGCTGATTACTTTTATCTAACAGGTCGCTCTTCTTGCTGCTTGTGTACGTAGCGGTCTGAAGGTTCTTTCTGCAATGGGTGCCGGTGCTAGAGCCGATCCAACACGAATTCGTGTTGCAGATTTAAGGGAGTCAACCAATGACCCACTGTCTCGAGCGGTAATAGTCTTCTGTGTTCTCTTTAATTTTCTCTGTTGAGATTTTTTCTCTTTTCTTTGTGTACAAGTTAAACTGTCATTATATAAAATTATAAATGCAAGTTGGATGGCGAAGCACATTGTATCTTGTTGAGTTGTTTTTTGGAATGCTTTGTGTTTCATGAACCTTTGTTAGGCAGTACTCAGATATTTTGTCCAAAATTTCACATTATTCACATCCTAGTGTTTGGCTGGTGAACGAGATTTTAAATCCGAGTAATTTCCCACCTCGGAATACTTTAGGTAGCATTTGTTTGTGCTTGGGATTGGACTCAGATTTAGCTGGACTTGGAATGGGAATGACCAAATCCAGCAACATTCATAAACACAAGAGCTGGTATTTGAATCCTTTCATCATGTTTAGTTTATATATTATGAGTTTATATTTGTTAAGTATATAAAAATCAATATATAATATATATATATTATTATGTTATATTTTAATATAATAATAATAATTTTTTTTGTATTTTGTATGTTTTATATCATGTTATATTTATCGGTCTCTAATATGATTCACAGAATGGTCCTGCTTGTTAGCAATGTATGCTTAGTTTTAATACACAATGGTGTAAGTCAAACTGCACTAAAAGAGATCCCATATTTTGGAAGATCATGTTAGTGGGGCTCTCCTTGGTTGATGAACTTTTACTCCTTTCCTTTTTTTCATAATATTCTTTTTACAATTACTTTGAACTCTGCTTCTTGTTATATTATATTGTAGTTTATTTATATTTTGATAATATTGTTATTTTGATACAACTTTTTTATTTTACTACTGTTGATGTTATATAACTTGAAAATTATTAATTTATTCTTATATATTTATCTAATACATGTCGACATTTATCTCATTGTACATTTATTTTATTTTAGTTTTATATCAGACCTATGTTGGTTCTCGACTAGACTGGCATATCTCTGGTAAAAGAACTGAGACAGTATGCTAACACATGCTGTGGCATGTCTGAAACCCTAGAAACCTCAAATTTGAAGGTGTTTCCTGCTTTATTAGAGATTCATACGGATGATTCATATAATTCAAGTGGTTGAAGTCTCAAAATCAAGGTTTGCGATTTCGAATCGTATTGCTTGTACCGGGCGGTCCGCTCGATATAGCGGCTTGGCTGTGGCGAGGCTGAGGGAGAAGTGTCGAAGAAGGAAGAAGGAGAGGGCGTTCAAAGAAGAGGGAGAATCGGGAGAACCTTGGCGCAAACTTGTTTCCACGCCCTTTCTTGATCTCGATTCGGCATCGCCCTCTCTCGACGATCTCGATCCAGGAGGTAATGGCGAGGAGAGTTGTAAAGAGGTGGATCTGGAGGCACGGGGATCAGGGGAGGCGACGGCTAGAGCAGTGGAAGAGGTGGTCTCCTTCATGGCCTCATCTGCGACTCTACGACCTTCGATGTCTTCGCCGCTTTCTTCGCCGAATGTCGCATATAAGGCGATGAGGAGGAGGCGATGTCGCCAAGGCCACGTATACCTTTTTTTAATTTTTTTAAAAATTGTTTATATATATATATATATATATATATAGGCGTACTACTCGGTACAACATACCGTACTTTACCGAGCAAAGCTTGATACACCGGTACGGTACAAAATTTCAAACCTTGCTCAAAATAACATATATTGAATTGAAGCATGTAACAAAAAAAAAATATAAGTAGGGGAAGTAAATAGCACAATCATATATTGTAATACACAAATAAGTTATAATAATATCATATACCTCTTCCTTTCACCTAAACTATTGGCCTGATTCCATGGTGGGTGGATCGGGATTATTGAGCTAAATGTGAGGTTCAGATTTTCCTAATTGAGGAAAGATTCTATCAGAAGATTCAGAACATCAATTCCAATGTTCTCCTTGAGATGAGTTTCTCCTTCAACTAAATCTTGAATTTGGAAGAGATTTGGGAAGTTTGTAGAGAAACTAGATGAAGGAAGGGAATGAAGGAGCGAGGGAGGGAGGGAGGGGGCAGTCACAGTTGACCCCTAGTGTTGATCTATGTTTTTTCTCTTTTTTCAGAAACTATGAAGTAATGGAAGTTATTCTTTTCCTTGTGTTTGAGACCATTTCCTGGTATGGAACATTATATATGATTTGTGCTTTATACGACATGCATCAATTAAGTGCTTTTTCAGAATGTACAAAATGAAGAGAAAAAATAATTCATATGACCTCTGTACATTGATGTATGTCTAAACTAGCTTGGTTCCATTCTGGTAACATTGCTTGTAATAAGGGAATTTATTTTAGATGAACTGCGTTGGTTCTAGCATTAGGTCAACATGAACAAGTATATTAGAATATTCTAATCAATGTTTGTTTTTGTGAAATGCAAATGCTAACTATCTCCACTAATGTTTGCTACAAGGATAATGATTTTGACACATTAACCTAAGAGATCTTAAGTACTTATTCGTTGTTTTGACCATATTTTATATTTTGTTTATGATAGACAGCTGATATTATCTGCAACTAGCTTGACACTAGAACTGTTTATCATACTTTTGTAGTTAACCAGTTCTCCCCATTCCTTTTCTATATTTCTTGAGACAGACAGAAAATCCTGCTAGGATTTGACCATTCTGAAATAATTTCATCCATTGTTGTTTAAAGGTGAGATACCGTTTGAGAAAAGACCATGGGATAGAGGGTGGAATACCTGTAGTATTTTCTTTGGAGAAGCCAAAAGTGAAGCTGCTTCCTTTTAAAAGTGTAAGTGGAGAAGAAAACCCGTCAGATTATCAGGTTAGGAAATTCATATATCAGTCTATGTTTCTTTTTTTGATTGTACATTTGATTATGATAGCGCATGATACATGTTGTTATGTTTACCAAGAACTACAAAGGAAATCATTTATTTAGAACTTAGAAGTTGAAAGATGTGATAATGTATAATATCACACTATTCAGCTCATAGCCAACAATAGATGCTCACTTTTATCAGTTATAAATGATTTGAATATTTCTCCTAGGCAGTCATGGTAGCTGCATTTTATTGTTGTAGGCAAACTTTACACTCTTGATTATCTAACTTCAATTGAACTTTGATGCCAGATAGTTCCAGGTTTCAGGGTCCGTATCATTCCTGTTATGGGTACAATTCCTGCAATTTTTGGGCAAGTAATGGCGTCATATGTTGTGACGCAGCTCTCAGGATTGTATGTTCAAACTGAACCAGTGGTTAATTTGGATATAGAGCATTATCGGATTCTTCATAACCGCCTTCTTGAGCATGAGGAGATAATTTATGGCTCATCCACTCAAGTTATGGTATGATAGCCATTTGGAAATGTTTTTATATTTTATCTGTTCTGTAGTTAGTAATCCAATTTTCATAAATGTGGTAATATATGATAGAGTATTCAAAATCTAGGATTTGGTGCAATCTCTGCTTGCTATTTGGAACAATCCAGAAACTTTTGATTCGTATCAATCAAGTATATAAAGAATTAAATATGAATATATTAGAGAGGAAAAAATGGAAGAGGGGACACAAAGAGGTGTCGATCACGTTGGAATGGTGATGAAAAAGGACACAGTCATATTCTCTTGTGTACTTAAAAACCTAGCCATGCAAAAGATTCATGTGTTAACTGTTAAAATAATAAACTGGTTAACACTCCCTCAAGCTAGAGCATGTAAACCACTAATGTTCAGCTTGGAATACAAGTGCAAGAAGGTAGTTTTGAACACATATTTAGCAAACAGATCAACTTACTGAATTGGCAAGCTAACATATGGAGTAGAAATTAACTTATTGCTGCATTTTGATCAAAGTGAGCATCAACTCATTATGATTTTCCCTCATCTGGAAAACATGATTTCTGGATATATAGATTGTTGCTTGGTATTTGCAATACACATTGATAGGTTTATTGATTGAACAACCATGTATTTACAAAACCTATTGATTGAACAACCATGTATTTACAATTCATTAAGCTCTGCTAAATTTAATATGAGTGGTCCATCTCTCTAGACAGTCTCTATGAACTCGTTCCTTAAATACTTGGGTTTTTTATGGGCAAGACCTACAATGATCACTCTTAAATTTTCTTTTGTCTAAATACGGCTGCAAACTATAGAAAGCTCCAGTCTTTATTCTTACTCTTAGGATGTAAGTTTAAATATCCCATCTTTTCTCTAAATAGTCTATGAATTATCCTGAGTCCTTCTAGCATACCTCAATTTTTCTTAATGAAATTTAAGGTTGATGTTGAAGAAGTAATGTATGTCGTCAAAGAGTTGTGGCATGGAAGAAGTGCAAGAGATCAATCTAAAGATGTTGGTCGCAAAATGTGGCGGTCTGTTAATGAGTTAATGCTTGTAAGGTATGTATGATTGCTTGATATCTTTTTACTTGAGTTCTAACTTCTAAGTATTTGAGATTCTACTTGTGTTTCTTTGCTTTGCTTTTGATCTCCAAGTATTTGAGTAAGCTAAAATCTGTCATATTAATTTATTTTACATGAGTTCTTTTTCTTTTACCAATTGATTTTTCAATGTTATGAATAATGCTTTAATTAAGAAACTTTATGATAAATTTATCACTATATTTGTTAAAGATCAAAAGTTGTTTCATATGTCAGTCAAAGATACTGTTTGTTGTGCTGTTGTCACCACTCATTGTAAAACATATATGCCAACTTTGCGGAAATCAAACTTTTTAGTTATTTTGATGGATATGTTGCTGGTGTTACTCATACAATTTCTTCAATCAATTGGATCATTAAAATTCTTCCAAACAAATTATAATGTGTATGACGTAGATATTAACGTCTTTTAGTTTAAAACTGATTCTTGGAGATTCTCCTAGTACAAGATCCAACCCACATAGGTAATTTTTCATTTCTGGAAATGTGGATTGTGAGCTAATCCTTCAAATATGTGTGCAACTTGCATCATCCGAACATAGTTTATCTGAAATGCATAAGTGTTGGGGGCAGTCCATATCTTTTCTCTCAAGAGCACCAAATTGTGTGGACGGTGGCATAATGTAGTTAAGGAGCATTTATCAAGTCTGCATTATTGCTTAAGAAAGAAGTGGGAGAACTAAAACACACTTAAGCTGTTCTTTACATAATGTTTGTACTTATAAATTTATAATCACCAAGTATAGCCAACTGGAAGTGATGCTTGAAATACCATTGAGTATTTCCTTAACCACAGAGCTCAACCATTGTTCTTTTAGCACATGTGATATATGACATGTAATCTCTGTGGACATAATTATAATCCCACTTGACTAGGCTTTACCTTTTTTTGTTGACAGTACACCTCATTGCACAGTTTTGGTAACCAATTCATGAAAGAAAACGGTTGAATGGGACATATAGAAAATTTTGGTTTGGAGTGATTCAGATTCTCAATTTGTTGGATTCATCCTTTTGTAGAGTGTCTGGAGCATCTCTAGATATATTACATTTCGTAGGAAGGCCTTGAGTAGGGAAGGAGGTAGATGGAGCATATCTAGCTTGTTGGCATTAGTTGTGTGTTATCCACATTGCTGCTATTGGAGCAAATTGTACAACCACCTACCAAGGAAGTTGAATAATTATGGAGTTGTGGCTACTGGGTCCAGCAGCGGTCAGAGAGATTTGCAAGTGGTGGCCACCGAAAGAAAAAGACTTTGAGGTCAGGATACCATGACATAATCAAGATGTAATTTCTAGGTATTAGGATAACAGGTGCATACAAAGTTGTAGGATCCCATTGATCCATTGGTAAAATCTTCCTCCTAAGGCAATTGATAACTGTTACTTAAACTTATATGACAGAGTTTGTTCAATTTAATTTGGTTTGGTTTTCTTCTGTTTCTACTGTATGTAGACTGAAGTCGAACAAAAACTTAACTGACTTGTTGAAGAAACTGTATTTACTATTTAGCAACTTGATCGGTAAACTCCACTCATTTGGTTTCTCAATTTGTTTTCTCTACCCGACTACTGTAATTGTGTTACTAAGTTGGAAATTTATCAAATGTATAAGGTATGTGACTTTTAGTGCTACATTTTGGACTTTTATAACTCTTAGAATCAGGTTCTTGGCCAGGCATAAAGGCTTTGTTGAAAAGCATAGTTCACATTATTGTCTGGTTTTGATATGATATTCCCTGCCATTATGGTATTATCTAGGACTGATATAATTTTGGGTCATTTTTTGGTTTTAGAGGAATAAGTTTGATCAGAATTGACCAGAATCCATTAAAATTGACCAGTGTTGGCTGATTGTTTAACAATTTTGACCCTCAAAATAATAATACAATAGAAGAAAAGTAAAGAGTATAAGAGTAAAGCTGAAGTCGAAGAAAGGCAAAAAAGAAATCTATGACTTTGTCTGTGATATGAAGCTGACACTGCTATTGTATTATTTGATATTTGCCACAATCATTTCTGGAACCATTTTGATCGTCATCAGTCACCATTGTTGCAATTCTCATCCACAGCCAATAAAAAAGAGAGAATGATGTCCAGAGAAAAAAGAGGAGGGCAAAGTGCAACCCTTATCTTTGGAAATAGATCCATGATAACAGAATTAGATCTCACAACGAATCTGGAATTTTATAATACTCTTTTTCAAGTATGGTTTTTCTTTATCCGACATATATTTCTAACAATTCACTGACTTCATGATTAGTGAAGTTTCTGGCTACAATGAGCTTCACCAAGTGGATAAATCTTGAGTTGTGTATGATATCTATCTAAAATTCTTTACTATGTTAATATGTTCGTACAATATGATCAATACTAAATTATTTTCTTGGCTGATTCTCATCCCATTGATTCAAATCCAATCGGTCCTGTCTATCCCATATGTATAGCCCCTAGCTGATGTTGATACAGATAATGGTCTTTGAAATTATGCTGAAAATATTCCTAAATGTTGTATATACTTTTTGTATGAAATTATGAATGTTCTTGCATAAAATGGAAAATGAGGTAGATTTTTCAATAAATTCACAGAAAATCTGTAAGTAACATTTTTAAAAATTTTAGTGATTTTCATGAGGATTCTCTCTTTCTGAAACTACAGTAGTTAGAATTCTCGATGGAGCCTGATTTCATATCTTTGGTGCATGTTACTGTTCTTGGCATCTATTTTTTCAGCCATAGCATGACATTTTGTTGTTTTCGATAACAATAGTTAAACAAATGTTTTGCTATTCTGCTTTCATTTTTGACTGCACAGCTATTTCCTAGTAAATAGAAATTGCATCTTGGACTGCAAATTTAATACAAGGCTCCTCCAAATCTCAATTTTTGACATGTAAGCTGTTGGAAATTTGATTTTTATTGATGATCATGTAGTAAATAAATAAATTTTCCAGGTGGGACAAATCAAAACCAGCTACAATTTCAAACTTGATACTTCTGAAACTTAATGAGGTAATATTTTTGTATGATATATGTGAGATGTAAAATCCAAGTGGTTTTCTTTAAGGTGCAATCTCCACATCCAATAGAACTTGAAGCTTTATTCATCTTTTTGACGTTTTATTCTCATTAATGTGCATAAGGAGCTATCGTAATAACATGGAGGTACCTGATATATCCCAATAATATAAAAACAGATTCACTGAACAAACTTGGAAAATCCTTAAACACCAATTTTTGGATTAAAAAAATTATGCAATTTTGCTCAAGTACAATTTAAATCACAAGTATGTGAATAATTGCTTCCATATATTATAACGGAAAATTGCTATGTCAAGAAATTTGATGGCAAACTTCATGAAGATCCACAGGATACTTGGACTGAAATTGATAAAATATCAAGTAGAAATCTAGATGCAGATTTACTTATTGAAGGTAATTATTCTTTGCTAATTAAGACTGCGGTAGTTGATGACCAGGCATATACAACCATGTCTTTTTGTCACAAATATGTTCATGAAGAAAGCAGAATGTATAAGTCCATTATGTAGAGGCCATTTTTTTTTGGGTAAAGCAACATAGCCCCATTTCCATCTATTGTTTGTGCTAAGGCATGCCAAAATGGTTCTTTATTTATGTTAATTTTGTTCAAAATATATCTCCTCTCTACTTGATTATGGGATTATCCTTTGGTTTACTATATGCACAAAAGTTGGTACAGATCTAGCTGGTAAACCGGCCAATACTTAATAATTTTGATGTGCTGCTCTGCAGCTATGGTGAAGCAAGTAACCTATTTTAGAGAACTTTCATTCTTATCCACCTTTGGCTAGTGTTCAATTTTGTTTTCTTTAAGATGTATTTGCTTCCCATGTTTCCCAACTATTCAGACCAATAAGCAGCTTTCTGGTTTGCGCAGGTAGATGCACATGAATCTACAACTATAGACCATATAAAGGGGGAAGAACCTGAATTCTATTCCATGGTGACCAGCGTGCTGAATCGGGCTGCAATGGATTTTGGTCTATGATGTAGGTATATTTTTGCAAGCGTGCTGAATCGGGCTGCAAACGGTTTTAGTGCTTTGTTTTCCATATATTTATAGCTAGGAATAAATTGGTTATGATACTATTGGTTCTGCTCATAGAAACAAATGCGGTGATAGTGCCAACAAAAGAGACCAAACTGCAACTTGCTGCACCTCATCCTAGATGCAAGTATATCCTGTTTGGTCAGTCAAGAGTTTAGTCAGAAGCTTGAGATATCGAGGTCCTAAAGGAGCGTTGCAAATTTTGGCATGTAGCAAATCAGCTGTCAGCTACAGTGATCCACCTGCACAATTTCATGATCCATTGGATCTTGCCAAAACTAACAGTCCAATTTAAGTGAATGTAATGTTGATTCAGATGGGTTCCTGTCGATGTCATATACTTGCCTATGTGCTTCAATTTTTTTTTTATTTTGGGAGTCCATATGTGCAAGACCATGACCATCTTTAGTTCTGCTTAAATTTAGATGAGCTATAGATCTTTTTCTTGTCACAGCATTACTTTTCTCAAAGAATCACAGTATTTTTTTTATTGATGGGAAACTTTTATTTTCTTCATTTATTTTGTCAAACTGGCACCTAAGTTAGTACTGTATTTGCCAACAATTGCAGCCTTAAATTCCTTTTTTGTTGCCAGGTTAGTGGTTTATCCGAATTGCCATTCCCCATTAATCCTCTCTTGTGAGGAAGGAGGCCCCAAATAAGAGACCGTTTTTGTTTAGGAACATTGTCAACTTGCTAACCTAACACTCTGCCATGCCGAGGGGGTTTTAGTTGGAAATGTTAATTAGGTAAGACCTCCTTCGATCTTTATCTAGTCTATACATAGATCATACTAGTCCTTAAGCTGACTTGGATCTCTTTTTTGAATCTATTTTCTTGTATTTGGGTAGGCACGGGTTCACAAAAGTTCTTTGATCTAAAAACGTTCCTGGTCTCACTATCATGGGAAATGTTAATTTACTAGTTTGATACATCATTCATGTGTTTTTGTTGTCCTTTTTTCTCGTTTGCCTTTGTCTTTATTTCATGTTTATCTTAGCCCACTTATGCCTCACATGGTGTTATTACCTTACGTTCTGATGTTTAATTTGAACGAGTTCTTATCTGACACGTCAAACGTAAGAAATGAAGGGACACCCAAATATACAATGAAAACAAGAAAGTAGGTCTTTCTTTCTTTTATTTCCGAAGTGAGATAGAAAGAAAAGTGGGAGGGTGGCCAAGAAGGATTGACTGAAGGTGTTCCTCTTTGAGGATCGTCTTCGTTAGTATGAAAAGTTGACCTCATTTTTATTTAGTCGAATTTATTTTTAATATTAAAATATATAAGTTCTTGTCCCTTTTTTCCGGGTCAAATCTCTGCGAGGGGCATTTGAGTCTTTTGCCAATAACTGGAACCCGATCCGGTCCTTTGCAACGTCCGGTTCGTAATGGCCGGTCTAACGGCGTCTGTGGAATGGTATTGTTGTGGGTTCCCCAACAGCGATATTTTCCACGGGGTTGCATAAGGTTTGCTCCGACTCTTCCAAAAGGGCGAAGAAACCACATAGTCGTCGTCGTCGTCGAATGCCGCTGAGGCCGCCGGCGATCACTAGGGTTTCTCCTCTGCTGATCTCCAGTCCTCCGCCATGGTTCCCAAAATTCCTCTCCTCCTTGTCGCCCTTGCCCTTCTCCCTGCTCCTCCTTACCGCTCTATCGCCGGTAAGTTCACACCATCCCTTTCGAATTCTCTCGAAAGACATGTCTCAAAACCTCCACCTTCGATTTCCTATACATTCTAGCTTCTTGATTTTCTATGATATTTCTTCATTTTGCAAGGAACATTTGCTGGCAAACGAGGCTTTTATAAATTGTTCTATCTTTTTTGTTACTTCTAGATGGCCTTAGGTGCTGTCTAAGGTGGATTGAGTTGTATCCGGTGGAAACTTGCTGCAAAAGATTTGCAGTTTTAACTCTGCTTATAGGAATTATCTCTCCAGACTGTATCCGACGTAGTGCTTGTGAAACATAGACTTAATTTTTTTTTACTAAATGATGCAGGAGCGACTGATACTTTAGAGTCAGTTCCGGATCTTCAGAGAGCAATGTACCGGAACATCAAGAATTATCCTTGTGTGAGGCTTCTGAATCTTTCTGGCGAAATTGGTTGTTCTAGTAAGTACACTTATTAAGTTGTGTGTGCTTTAGAGAATATTCTGTTGTATTTCAAAACTTCGTCCAAAGAAGCGCATGGTTTTGCAAAGCAAAACACCTTGTTATCATATGGAGATGTGGCCAGTCTTTTGAATCTGGACTTTGTGATTCATATGTCAGATCCTGGTCAGGAGAAAGTTATTGCACCCATTGTAAGGTTCAAGCATAGCAGTGATGAGTTGACTCGTCTGTCTGCTGTTTTACTTCCCTTAGAGGAGTTGGAAGGTTTGTTCCTCAGGTATGATAAATTTCTACTTTCAACATATTCCTTTTTTGCATGTGCCGGTTAGACAAGTTATTTTGTCTTCCTATGTTTAGTGCTTAGATACAATATCGATATCATGTCTGTGGTGACATATTTCTTCATGATTAGTATTTGCTGCTGCTTTGTAAAAGCCATGATTCGTAGTGATGCCTTACCAAACTATTCAACTGAGGCTGAAAGTTGACATTTTCAGTCTCACAGAAGTTACCTGAAAGCAAAAGATCATGGATGGAAACAAGAGAGAGAGAGAGATTTTGTTAGTCTCCATATTCCTTTCCGATCATCTAAAAAGAATCTCCCATCTGGTGGTTTGTTAGTATAACGTGCACCTGACCCTTTGATTCCTTTAAGTTGGCTCTTAAATTTCAGTCGTGGTTACCAGCTAAGTCTTATTCTAGTTGTTGATTCCACTCTTCTTGAAGAGGTTTTGAATTCAAATCTTTATGGAGGTGGTTGTAAGTATTTTGTCCCTGGTAATATCTTTTGGTGTTTCCCATTCAATTACTTTCAAGAGAAGCACAAAATTGCATTCATGTCCCTCAAAGTTAGAAACTTTTGTATTTGTCCATCTAAATTGAAGTTTAGCTGATATCCCTGCAAAACTCTAAGACTTGTATAAATGCTAAATGATGTTGAGACTCCAAATAAGATTAATATCCTTAAAAAAATATTACCTATATTTCTACAAATAAGTAATTTTTGCAATTGCTCCTTAAATTTGATTCTCACTAGTAGTATTGAACATTGTTTTTGAATGCTAATAAGAAATAAAAAATATGAAGGATTTAAATATTTAAAGTGATACATATGCAAGGTCTAATAGTTTGGAGGGATATATATTTTATATGTTTTGGAGAAGCAAATACATTGTTTCCAAACTTTGAAAGGAAAGATATGTAATAACCCCTTTTACTTTTGTCTAAAACTAGCTGATTGTTCCCCTTATGCTTTTCTTTTACCGATTTGGGTTTGTTTCTTGCAATTAGCTAAATCTTAATTGAGTGCTCCTTATTGGTTGTCGTCAATTAGTGTCCGAGTGAAAATCACATTGGCAATGACCTTGGCACAAATATATAGGATCAAGTATATTATATCATTACACTTCTTGGCACTTGTGTCTTGGGACTATTATTTGATATCCAAAGAAAATGATCCACTAAAAAGCATTGAGCATACCAGATTACGAGATGATGTTAATTGCTGAATATGTAAAGACGTGCAAATTCTGTAGAGTGGAAATGTGCCTTGAAGGCTATCAATATCTTAGAGTCATTTCTAGCCTTTTGAATTTTTTTGTCATGTGCAAATTACAAACTACAAACTACAAAGGTGTGGGTTAATCATTCCATTAGGTTGGATTGTAACAAATGATATCAGAACCTAGTAATGGGTATGGTGAGCAGCCCAAGCGAAAAAAGGGTCTACATGTGGAGGGGTTAGAGGCATATCACAACATGAAGCTATTACTGGACTAAGCCTCATACAATAGAGTTTGATTTTAAATTATGTCTGACTTTTAACGAGGGTATCAAGCCCTTAAATGAGGGTACTGATAATTTATAGTTTAGTCGCACATTAGAAGTGGAAAAAGACTTAAATTGGTTTACAAAGACTCCATGAATGGACTATTGCTATCTTGAGCTTTGAGTCAATGGTTAAGCTCATTAAGTTATTAGGTCAGTTAGCCCATCACACATCTATGCATCTACATAGAGGCCAATTAAGCATCCAATTTCCTTTCTGACCTTCATCCACACATCTACAGAGAGGCCAATTAAGTAACCAATTTCCTTTCTGACCTTTGTAGGAACCTATCGGTAACATGTTTGAAAGAATGCTTATAGTTATTTGATTGTGTCCAAAAGCAGATATTATGCCCAAAAGCAGGTAATGCACATCTCAGATGTTCCCTGCTTAGTATATTTCACAGTTACATTTTCCTTGAACGAGTGGACTCTCTGCTCCAAGGTAAGAGCTGATTTATTGATTTTTACCATTAATTGATAATTTTCCCCCCTCTTAGAATAACAGCATCTACAAAAGAAATGGTTTTCATTCTCCTTCAAACTATTGCTGAAATCGCATCTGGCCTGCTCTAGGAACTAGGAAGTATTCTTTTAGTACTGTGTCTGGGTGTTCTCACATTGAAAAAGAAAGCCAACGAACATGAAACAGTCTTGAGAACTTGCAACTACGCCAGATCACCTTATACAACCAGCCCTTTGGATATTTAACCATTTTTTCCTGCCAAGAATTATTCACACTAAAATTAGCATAGTTCTTAGACCACCAGATGATTTCATTCTTCTGCAGTCTGATTTGATGAGACTGAACCTTCTCTTAAAAATTGTAATCACAGTGGTCATGGCAAGTTGGAGAAACCATGTAGCATTATGTACCAGATAAGCAATCTTTACATGCTCATTCATCTCTACTTCAGCAATAATGTTCTGACGATCTGTACATTGTATTAATCAGGATTTCCAAAGATATGGATTTTGCCCAAAAAGTTGCTGGTGTTTTGGTTGAATCAGATGGATACCCTAGCAAGTCACTAGGTAACCATTCCTCTCTGTTTGACATATATTTTAAATGCAGTAGAGCTATAGCCTAATGTTAATTTCTCATACTAGTGTATGAATCTCACAAAGTGTCTTGGCTTACAGGGTTCTCACCAGCTGAAAAGTTTCCGCAAGCAGCTTTTGCACCATACAAAAATATTAACTATGAGTGGAATCTTGCTGTGAGTTACTTATGAGGCTCAATCATTATTACTTGTCTAATTAAAATCTGAGGATCTAATTTTTCCTTTTTGTTGGGCAAGGTCTTAATTGATAATGTCTGGTTGTGCAGGGTTCTGGCATTATGTCAAATCAGTATAACTTCCCTGTATTTTTGCTCTCTCCAGAAACCAAGTCATTTGTTCAAGAGGTAGTTTGTTTATGTTTTGGCTATCAAATTCTTGTTCATATAGACTATCAAGGACAGTTATATCTTTATGCCATAATTGGAGAGCTTTGCTTGAGTGAGAAATTCCTGGATGGATGTATTATGATACTCGGATTCTTTAGCTTAAGTGTTTTTTACATTATCAATGAACTGGAAAGTGTTTTGCATGTTTCCATGTTTGGTTTTGCTTTCTCTAATATGCTTGTTGTATTCATGCAGTTGGCTGGTAAGAATGCTGGGGGCACTGATTTGTACCAAGTAATTGTTGCTGAATTTGATCTAGTCATGCAGGTTTGAGGTTTTTACTTGCTCCTATATATCTATATTAGGTGCTTGGTAAAGTCAAAATGTTTTCCTATTGGAACTGATGTTGGTTGTTTGCTTTGGAACTTCCTTTTGACTCAGACAACAAAATCACACACACATGATTCAGGATCTTGTCTCAAAGAGCAGACTTGTCTGCCTTTAGGTGGCTTCAGGTGAGTTTCCTGCTGAGCTCATCCTAGGTTCATATTTTTGGCACCCAAGTAATGCTTTTCTGTCATGTGATGAGAACACACAACATTGTTTGCTAAAGGAATACGCTTTTTGGCCATTGTGCAGCAGCAATTATTGACTCTTTTTCCTCTTTGTGAGTAACTGTTGACTGTGATGCTAAATGATGTTTGGCATCCACTATATAAATTACCAGGCATGACTGTCTGCCTACCTACATTATGGATGTAGGTGTGCAAATGGCAGACTCTATGCCCCTTCAATAGGATGCCAGTCTTTGACAAATAAAACTCACCAAATGATGAATTGCTTTTAGGAATTACTACTTTTTGGTTTTAAATATATTTAGCATACATGACAGAATGGGTACTTATAATATGTGCTAGGTAATTGTTGTTAGTGGATATGAAACTAGGAATTAGAGGTTTTTTCTTGTGAACCTATCAATTTGTTACAGTGGTAGTATCTTTAGTGTCTTGATATAGTGCATACTGCATACAGCATGTCATTAAAACTCTTGGAACAAGAATCTTCATCTTGCTTAGCATATTATAGGGTTGTTCATCAAGGATCAATTACCAGCCACAATACCAAGTAGTAATCATTTTGCAATTTTTCTTCTTGTATCATCTTATTTACTATTTATTAAATGTGGTACTCCCACAAGGATCCATTGGTATTGTTTGTGTTATTGAATGATTTAAGAGAACATATATTTGATCCATACATATTATCAAAGATTTGTCCAGATTTGGTCAATTTGTCGGTCTTATGATTATATTTCAGTTTCAACCCCCTATAACCAATGTTGTCAAAGGTGCTAAGGTATTATGTTGTCTTAGATGTTAGGTGCTAGGTGTTCGCTTGAGAGAAATGAGGCATCCGCCAATATAAAAATTATAAAAAATATAATTAAGGAGTGACAATCACTACAATACAAATTAGACAATACATGAGTTTCATATCATTTCATATACATAGATATCACTCTTAAAACATCGAATTACATTCATTTAACCATCTATAAAGCATTAAGGTACTACATTATCCAAATCTAACAACAAAGTTAACATAACAGAAGAAGATTGACATAGAAAGTCCACAAACTTCATCAAGAAAGTTAATGATCATCAAAGTCTACTTCATTTTGAGGGCAGCAACTCTGTTGGGGAGAAGGAGAGAGAGTGTGGGAGCTTGGAGGCGACAATTTTGTTGGGGCGAAGTTGATAGCGGAGTGAGGAGGTTAGTGGCTGGCTGATAGCATCATAGAGCCGACTGGAGGAATGGGAGGTGGAGGATCAGGGGAGGGGACAAAATGCAAGGCTCGAGGGAAGAAGTAGAGATAAGGGTTTGGGGGTCACAACACTAATGGGGAGAAGCAAAATAGTAGGGGGAGCTTGAGGTGGTAGCTTTATTGAGCAGAAGCATATAGCGGAGGGAGGCGGTTAGCGGTGGGCTAATACACCACTAATACCATAACTACCACTGGGAGGAAGGGGCAGGAGGTGGAGGAGGGGACAAAGTAGTGGGGGTGTGAGGGCAGGCATTGTCGAGAGAGGGAAAGGGAGGGAGTGAGTGAAAGGAGAAGGTATCTCTGTTCGCAAGAGGGAAGGCATCACCAGAAGGTCACCTTATGCATGAACATTGTTCTTTTGTCGCCTTACATTCTAGGAAGAGGAGATCCGGTTGCCTGTCATCACCTTACATGCTTAGAAGAGGAGATCTGATCGCCTTGCATGCACATGCCCTAGGTTAGGGAGAGAGGGTTAGGCAATGTACCCTGAGCATGCCTCGAACACAAACCCTAACTTGGTTCAATCAATATTAGGCTCTCACTTGATCTGCTCAGTGATTGGACTTAGGCATGTCCTTGGGCTTAGGAGCGTGCTTGAATCATGTCTGGGTTCATGCGTGTTCCTAGACCATGCTTGATTAAAAACACCTGCCATGACTTAGATTGTTGAGGTGCTCAGACCTGAGCACCTAGGCACGCCCGAATAGTTGTTGACATCGTTGGCTATAGCCAATCAAACTAGCTGGAGTTGGCCAATTTGACCAATTTCAATCAATTTAATAGCCTTATAAGAAGCATGAGACAATGAGCTAAAGGAGGGAAAGGAGTAGAAGAGGAAAACAAAGATAGATGAAAGACAAAAGATGTACTTGTGACCGAATGTGCGATATAGTAGGAAATTCTATTAATACATTATTTGCTATTTTCTACTTCTATTGTATTTGTTGTTTTCCATCATTGTCACATTGTTTGCTATCTACCATGTACGATAGGAAAGAAGAACGAGAGGAAGGATAACATAAAAGTTAGCTCTTAACCTCTTAAAGAAACAAGGATGCTTTCACAAAAAAGGGAAGATATGATGGGATTTATTATTTGATCTCAACTTTTATGTGTTTTCTGTTCAGATTTTAAATATTTTTCATTTATGATCAGGGAAATCTTGGGTCATAGTATGACTATTTCTAGAACTTTTAAGTAGATAATCTTTGGATCTTTTGTTTAAAAATGCATATACTATTTGTTTATGACAATAATATATTTGTTTGATATGACGAATACATTTGTAATAAATAAAGGATAGTTAATTTTAAAGAGTCATTTCTTCATTATTTTTCATGTTTTCATCTATAATATTTCAGTTTTATATATTTGTTTTGAAAAGTTAGATATATGATGAAATGCAAACCTAGAAGTCTTTGGATCTTTTGTTTAAAAATGCATATACTATTTGTTTATGACAATAATATATTTGTTTGATATGATGAATACATTTGTAATAAATAAAGGATAGTTAATTTTAAAGAGTCATTTCTTCATTATTTTTCATGTTTTCATCTATAATATTTCAGTTTTATATATTTGTTTTGAAAAGTTAGATATATGATGAAATGCAAACCTAGAAGTCTTTTAATGAATAATACTTTTTTGTTCTCACATTTTTGTATTTTTTTTTATCATGTACTGCCATTTTTTATATTATACGTATGTATATTATTTTTAACTTATTTTCTGGGTCAATCGTGATCATTGTTCTTGTTGATCCCAAATATATCATTCATTAATCACCGTTATCTATCTTGTGAACTATGATCCTTGTCATATGGTTAGATTACTTTATAGTTTGTCAGATGTTTAATGTGTTTTTTTCCCACCTTTGAGTCTGATAGTTCTTCCTGTAGCCAACCGTTAATACCTTATGTTTTAGTCTAAGGGAATTTTGGGATTGCCTCTGTGTTGTGTCACTTGAGCGATACCAAATCGGTCAAATTTACTATTCTTATAGGTTCACTTGGATATAATTTGTGTTGCCATATAATTTACCACTAATTTTGAAATTTGATCATAGATTGACAAATGGTATTAAAATGCTGATGAATCTTTTGTGGTAGGGGTTTCCCAAGTTGGGTTTATGCTTCATAATTACCCCATATTGGTGGATAAGTTCTGAGTTATGAGGTGTGTTCTGGTTAATAAATTTATATGTAAATATACTATTCTTTGTGGTGTTTGGGTTTGTAGCAGAGGTAGGATAGTCACATGTATGCACAATGTTCTGCCAAACATAGAAAGAATTGTGCAATCATGGCACAATATTCTGACTTTAGGTCTGTCTTGATTTCTTGACGTGTTATTTTGTTGAATATTATGGACAATAAAATTCTTTGTTTTAGTGTGACAATGATTCTTCTGCCTTTTGTAATGTTAATTATATTATTTTCTCATCAATTATACACTTCAATAGATTCTTCAAGTATGTAGTGTCTGCTTCCTATGTGTCTTAAACTTCATCTGTAATCATAGAAGAAAAACAACGCCTTGGCACCTGTTTTTCTATTACCTTACTTTTGATTGTCAAATTATGAAGGCCTAGTGAATTTCATCCATTCTTCACCATAAGGTGCTGAGATGAGCTTGAGATTGTCAAATTATGATTGTAAATACAAATAAATGGAATAGTGATAAACCATAATGTTTTATACAGTAATTTAAAAAGTACTATGCGTCAAAAGGCGTCAAGGTCCTAAAACGTCCGAGGTGCTAGGCGCTTGCCTGAGCGAAACGAGACACTCTGAAATATTAAAATATTAAAATATATAATATAATTAAAAATATAATTATTTAAATAAAAATATGATATTAAATTAAAAATATACTGTTAACAGTATATTACTTAAGTTAGAAGGGGAGAAAAAAATATTCTCTGAAATATTAAACTATAAAAAATATATAATATAATTAAAAATATAATTATTTAAATAAAAATATAATATTAAATTAAAAATATACTGTTAACAATATATTACTTAAAGTTAGAGGAGGGAGAAAAAAATGTTAACAGTAACAGAGGGAGATAGCAGTAGCGGTGGAGGATTAGTTTAAACTTTAAAAAGTTGCGGCAGCGTTCTGAACGACAGCAGCGGCAGTGGCGAAACCTGTGGACAGCAGCTGCGGAAGCTGTGTACGATAGCAGCGGTAGCGAGGGAAGCTACAGACAGTAGCAGTGACAGCGACGAAAGCTGCGGACAGCAGTAGCAGCAACAACGAAAGCTGTGGACAGCAACGGCGAAAGCTGCAGACAACAGCAGTGGCAATGACGGAAGCTCCAAAGGGCGTCCGTCGGTGGCGGAGGAACCTGCGATCCTCTCCCTCGACAGTGGAAGGAAGCTACGAGGGTCGTCGGACTCGTCCGTCGACAACAAAGGAAGGCTCGGTCCGCTGTGTCCGCAGCAAAGGCAGCGACAGAAAGCGTCCGCGGCGGAGGCAGAAGCAGCTCTAGGGTTCCTTGGGGTCACGCCGGCGTGAAGCGTGACTTTTGAGGTAAGAAACTACGAACCGAACTAGACTTAAATCGGTTCGGTTCGCTTAATTGAACTAGGAGCTCGCCTGAAACGCCCAGCGCATGGGTTCGGGTGAGCGCCTAGGTAGCGCCTCAATGAAGCGTACTGCCTGATCTACACATGAGGCGCTCGGGCCTCGTCTCGTCTCACCCAAGCGCCTATTTAAATCACTGGTCTCATAAGGTGCTGAGCTAGAGATTGAGTTCTGATATTTATTTTGTATACTAAAGTGGACATAATTCTGGCTGACTACTTATCCTAATTTGCCAAATAACTTTATATATGTGAATTAAAGTAGTTAAATCGAGTTACTTGTATATGATTTTCTTGCTTATACGCTACTTTGGTTTTATTTCTGCTTTTTTTTTTTTGTACTAATCGCTCACAAGAATTGCTTTTTCTTAATTTATAAAAATATGATGGTTGATTCTGTCATCTGAAGGACAGTGTCTGGTCTTCTCTACCACCGATCAACATCTCATCCGAAAAGCCATCTAAATCTATTATAATGGCAGTGGCATCTCAAGACTCTGCATCGTTTTTTCGTGACCGAAATCTTGGTGCTGAATCTCCAATCTCTGTAAGTTAGTAAGTTAGTAGCTTTGGCCTTGCTTCCACAATTGG
This sequence comes from Musa itinerans, assembly GCA_001649415.1. Classification (NCBI taxonomy): domain Eukaryota; kingdom Viridiplantae; phylum Streptophyta; class Magnoliopsida; order Zingiberales; family Musaceae; genus Musa; species Musa itinerans. The sequence continues at coordinate 154,261 of LVTN01000298.1, forward strand.
TCAATGGAGCATTATTATTTTTATCTTCTAATTAACATTTTTCCTAATTGTAACATTCATTGATATAATTGATAGCTATTGTTTCGTTATGCTTAGGGTTTGATTGCATTGCTGGCTGCAGTTGATGCACTTTCCCATGTAGACGATCTAAATGAGCTTAAGAAACAGGTAGCTTTTATGTTTTCCATCATTTACTGTCTCAGCTGCATCTTCCTCCCTCTTGATTGTTGGGGTTCTCGACATCTTTGATACAAAAATAAATTTCGTTCTATTATATTTATGTTTTGGCATAATGCATATTTTATGTCACACATTCAATTTACTACATATAATTTTTGTAATTATGAAGGCTAATTAAAATATAACAATCATTTAAACGAATTTGGATCCATGAAAAAACTTTATCTTGAATGATGGCGAGCCCCTCAAATTTGCACTAGTTTCTGGGAGCAACCCTTATTCCTTTTTTTTTTAATAAATAATAGTCTTTTTCCACAATAGGGGTTTATATAAAACTCCAGCTTTAGTTATTATTGCATAATTTTCTTATTAAATTGGCATTTTATGAATGACAGACTGGATTATTTTAGTGATGATAGGATATTATCTATTTTCAATGAGTTACCTTATGTGATAAGCATTTACTTCTTCCTGGTTTTGCATTATGGTTATGCAAACTGAGAAACATGTTGGCCTTTTTAAAAATGACTGGTCTTCGTTGGGCCAATTTTTTTGAATTAAAGTTATGTTTATTTTAACTCCGTTTGTTTAATATAATATGCAATTTACTTCCGAGTACCATGCCATTACCAAAATATGTAGTATGTGTTTTAAATTGTGACACTTGGTCAATTTCTGCCACTCTATCACGTTGAAGTGGGCATTGCTATATAATGAAGTCAAGGTCCCACTAGATATGTGTGCTGTATTCATTAGTTGAAATGGTTAACATCAGCCACTTTGGCATTGTATCAAGTGTTAAACTTATACGTGCATTTTTGCTTTCACCTATATGTGCTGTGCTCATGAATCAGTGGATCACGTACTCAGCAAACTCCCTGCTGTATGGAGCCCGTCCTCACATGTGCTGTCATCTATGCCTATGTGCCCTTATATGCATCAAAGTGAAAGTCAACCAATTTAGGTCGAAGTCACCACTTTAAAAATGAAAGTAAATTTTTTATTCTACAATACCTAAATAGGCACCAAAGTGATGAATACATAGACCTAACTGAATTACAGCTGCCTTAAAAGATGAATATATGGAGGTTGACACAATTGTAGAACCAGTCACAAAAGGCTGATCTGCACAATATTTTTTACCTGTAGTAAATTTCAGATTTGATCAACACAATATATGGGGGTTTTCTGTATACTTCGATATAGTTTGTGGCTACTTCTTGGGAGAACTTTTTTTTTTCTTAAATGCTGATCTTTTGATAGCATTCGTGTTTAGTGTCAACTGTACAACATCTTTAAAAATACTTGTGATTGTTTAACATGACATGTGTTGTCATATTTAACACCAGAGGTCAAGAATATCAACCTACAATATTATATATTTAGATTATTTGTTGTTATCATATTTATGCTTATGATGCCCTGCTTTTAAAAAAAATTAACATAATGATATACATATGTTTTGTTGCATATTCTCTAGTATTGTAATCCATGCTTCATAGATAGTAGGTAAAAATAAAACCATTCTTACCTTGTGTCTCAAAAGTGTGCTGTGAAGATGTTGCAATCATATTTATTTGTTAAGTTTGTCGACTTCTTCTGAGGGTAACTGCTGCATTATTGTTTGATGTTCAGTCTTATCTTTTTGCATTTACCTGCAGCTTGTTTTCGTAGTTTTCACTGGGGAAGCATGGGGATATCTTGGTAGCAGGAAATTTCTACAAGAATTAGATTTGGGTACAGATGCTGTTAATGGCCTCAACAACACGGTGATTGAACAGGTAGTCTTGTTTGTATGAACTTGATGCTAGAAATGTCCTGTATATATATATATAATATAATATAATATAATGTAATGTAAGCACTGCAAAGGATTTAAATACAGGTATGTATCAAATACTTTTCTATTGGCAGACTTGTATAGTGTATGGGTATTGCATTAGTACAGTCAGTCTATTGTATAATGATAATGGATCTGACCAGTAAATACCACTTGTTATGGTCGGTCCAGTTCAATAATTGAAAACTTGCCCAGTAGAATATACAAATAATTTTATATTGTTCTCAATATAAGTTTTATATTGAGAAGAAAAGAACTGTTAGCTTCTATAATTAAAGTTTTTTATTGTTCTCATGCTTCTATAGTAAATACTTGGCTTTTGTGAGATAACTTGAACACCATATTGAGAGTCCTGCTGTACTTATTATCCACTGTGATTATTACAAACGAATAAGATTCAGAAATTGGATTCCATCTTTATTCAACAGTTAACCTCTAGATACTCTAGGCACTTGTGGAGGATAACTGTCTTTTACTATAAGATATTTTGACATTTAGAACACTTACTACCACTGATTGTTGTAGCATGAATGAATGACCTGGTATGATTACTAAATTAATTATTAATGGTCTGTAGTGTGCCCTTAAATTCACAAGCTTCATATCTTCCATATAATTGCGTATGAAGTTATGTTCTTCAATTATGGTTAGGTATTGGAGATCGGATCTGTTGGGAAAGGATTAGATCAAGCTACCAGGGCCACAACCTTCTATGCACATGCAGGAGGGGTATGCTTCTGAGATCGACTAGTTTTCTTCTGCATGGTGTCATATGGCTACCATATCATTTTTAGTTCTTTAGACTTAAATGATGTGTTCTTTTATATGTACAGCTGCATCTTTTTTTGCTTGGAATCTTCTATCTTGACCTTTGAACTATGGAATTAAATTTCGTGGCACACTGCCTATTGTGGCAGGTGCATATCTGTCTGATGAGTTCTCAGGTTGTGGACTGCCTTCGTCTAGTAGTTCTGCTTATGCCTCGGTTAGGCCAAAAGCCATACTAAACTGGTCTGCTATAATACCCAGTTTGATCTGGTAATCCATGCAGTTTATTCTTTATAAATCAGTCCAATCTTGGACAAGTCAAACTAAACTTGCCTTATGGCTTTGTGGCCACTATATCATCATGAAATCAAGTGTTTACAGAAGGCATGATCTAAACAGGAAAAATAAACAAGAATGGGTTTCAATACTGAGACCTGATTCCTTGAATCTTTTATTCAGGAAAGGCTTAGACCTGAATGGGTTTCAATCCTTGAGACTTAACAGATTGTCTATTGTCTTGATGAATTTGAAGTTCCACTGCATAAGATAAGAAAAAGAAACACACACATGGTATATATTTTGATGGAAGCAGATCGTTACAAAGCCTAGTTTTTTAGCTGAAAACTTTCTCACGGTGACAATTTTAGTGTCAACATTTTCATTGTAACCAAGCTACGATTAATCGTGTCATTAATCATTTGTTGCATGATTTTCACTGATTATTCATGGATTTTCCATCTTAATTTTTTCTTATATTATACACAATGCTACTTGTTTAAAAACACTGAATAAAAGATTTATTTGTTTCTTTAATTTTTCCTAAACAATTTCTCCTTGAAATAGCCTTCTCCATCATACATTTTTTTTTGCTAAAGCAAAAAGGTGTATAACTGATGGAAACGAGTACAAAAATCAACCTTCATATCAGAATGAACAAGCAAAAGAAACTGAGGGGGCCAGTCCCATCTCTCTATCCCTGTGAGCATGATTAGCCAACTAGTTGGTGAATCGATTCCCCTCCCTAGATACATGATCAAGAATATAGCTATCAATATATTTTAATAGAAAAAACATGTCTGTGATTACAGCCATCAAATGCCAAGGAATGGTATTCAAAGAGAGAAGCATGTGTAATAGGCTTCGGGAGTCAGCTTTATGGTGGATGCATTTGATTCCTTCCTGTGAGGTTGCCGAGAGACCTTTGACAGCCATACTTCACAGAGCCAGAAATCTTTTTCATCAACGCATCTGCAATCAGCCAAGATAGGATTACCAGAATCATTTCTAATAACAAATCCAAATCCTCCAAGATTTTATGTCATTGACAGATCCATCACATTTTAATTTAAAGTTTTAAACCATCAGAAAAACGACACTTGTCATTAGCCAACACAACAGCTATAATTTTCTGCAACATTCTTAGTAGATCTATGCAAATGATCGAAGAGGGACTAATTTCTGGTCCTCTCATGCCACCAATGCTCAGTAGTAAAGGCAGCCCTAGGGTTCCTACCAGCAGTCCATCTTACATTTAGTTCAACATATAGAACACTGATCAACCCTTGGTCACATGCTTGAAGAAAATTTGCACCTGTTTTATCTAAATTATCCGACATAGCATTATACAAGGGAAATCCCTGATGCCATAGAAAGACAACTGCTTTAAGAAATAAATATTATGGGTTCAAGTTACAGAAAAGCCTCTTTGCTTGGTGGAAGCCTTGTGCATTGAACTACCCATTTTTATTCAACATGGTTTTGTCCAAGATCTCAAATCTTGATTGTATCGGTTGGTATGGGTTGGAATTTACTGATTCAATGAGGTATCAGTATCAAAATATATTGCTTGATACCAATACAGTGTTACTTTTCTGTAGTTATTTTTATTCAGTGATATCATATGCATCTACTTGGTATACTGGTATCATACCCATCTAGTAAATTACCAAAAGCGTTACCAGTCTGTTATCCACATTATAGCACCCCAGTTTTTCAGATACTGGTTGGCTCAATACATATTGGTTGGTATTTATCTGACTGACCAAGGACTGGTTTTGGGCCGGTCATATAAGTTTGTCCTTGTTCGTATTTGTTTTTTTATTTTTTCGATGATACTGGATGGTACAAGCCAGTGTATCACTCAGTTTTCCAATACCAGTTCTATCCATTGTCTAAATCAGTATCAGACTGAGATCTATATCCTTGTAACCGTCCAGAAGTTCAAATGGTAATTTCATTTTTAATAGGAAGTTCAAATGGTAATTTCATTTTTAATAGGTAAGTACATATTTTATGAATTACAAAAGGTTATGAAGTGACATCCAAATGTACAAATTTTGGCTAATTTAAATAACAAGGCTAAGTTTTGTGCGGGAGTCCTACTTTAGCTTAATCGTATAAGCAACGTCAAAGATCCTGGATACTCTTTTTAGTTGAATTAGGCTTTTGCTACACAGTTGAGTCCTGAATTTTATTTTAATTACTCACAAGTTGTCATCTTTAATCATACAATTTATGCCAGGTCAAAGCTTTAATTCTTCTTTCTAATAAGTTATTTGTGATTCTGTAGGATTCATCTGTTACAAAAGATATGCTGAAGGCCTTACAGAGTGCTAGCAATACGCTTGGTTCAGACAATGTCAAAATCAAAGCTGCAGATGTATCAAATCCTGGTATTCCACCATCTTCACTGATGACATTTCTGAGGAAGGTTGGTAAATATAATTGTTTGGCCAAGTATTTTGCAATGAGAAGTATCCTCCAAGTTTTAAGCCTTTAGGCTGACCCAGGGTATACATGATGGTAACACTGCTGTATTTGCAGCTTGTTTTCTTCCTTTATATCTTAGCATGCGGAATGCAAATTAATCTCTGTGGACACTGGACAGTACAACTCACTATTAGATTATTTCACCCTGTTCATATTCTCATTGGCACTGTGTCTTTTAAGAAAATAGTAACCAACTGAATCTCTTTTACATGTTTTGTCCACACCATCCATTGATAATTTTTATATTAGTCTGGAAAATGCAAGCTAATCTTTGTTAACAGTTACAACCCACTATTAGAAATTTTCACCCTGTTCCTATTCTCATTTGCATTTTATTTGTGTCTTCTAAGAAAGTAGCAGCTGACTGAATTTCTTTGCTGTTCTACCTGCACCTGCTACTTGATAGATTCTTATTCCAGTCAGGACTTTAATTAAATAACTGCTATATGGTTATTTCACCAAATGCTAGATCCTTATAATTTCTGAAACTTGAGAAAAACTTCTCAGTAAAGAAAGTTCTCTGTGATAGAATATCACCACTATGCTTTCTAAGACTGATTTTCATGTTCATATTATTTTCTTGGAATTTTCATGTTCATTTGATTTATTGTAGAACTTGTCAAATAATTCTTGACAAATACTTATTGTAGGGTATTCTCATGATCATTTGATTGACTTCGAATTACCACTATTCTGCCTGAGACTAGTTTTTTTATTCTTTGGTATTCGATTGCGAGAGTTACCAATCACTTATTTTACTTTCAGGAGTTAATATCATTTTGTGTTTCTTTACTGAAGTACAGATGAATTCATAAAGCAACATAATTATCTCGATGCCTATTCTTGTAAGAGACGAAACATAAATGTTTCAGCATCTTCACCTTACAGTGATTGTATGGATATCATTTTTGAGGGTGTCAGAACAGTGGAAGTGCAAACAAGTATAAAGTACTCATCCGAAAAAGATATTTTAATATTTAGTAATCCGTTCGATGCACATGTTAGACTGCATATGATAAATGTGTTTTGATTTTAGGAATTATAAATATAGCACATCATGACCAATGGCAGTAAGAACTGTACCTTTTTTCTTTCTTTTCTCCCATAGTTTCTGAATATCCAGTCATGTGGTTGACAGTTCCAAGGCTTAACTGCTCATGATGAATTTATGTATCTAAGCTGCTAGATGTCCACCAAATATCTTGCTTTAATTATACTGTAACCTCTCCGTGTGAAGCCGATTATAACATGGCAATTGTGATATTTTTGTTTACTTCTTTGCAGAATTCTTCAGCGGCCGGAATTGTTCTGGAGGACTTTGATTCATCTTTCACCAACAAATTTTACCATAGTCATTTGGATAGTCCTTGTATGTTTCACTAGTTTATAATTTAGGACTTCTTTTCAAATCTGTTATTTACAGATCAAGTTTATGATTTCCATGCAGCAAATATCAACTCATCCTCGATTGCAGCTGCTGCTGCATTGGTTGCCCGGACTTTATATATTCTTGCAAGTGGTGATTTGACAGTAAATCTCATGACACTTAACTCTATAAAAGTTAATGTGTCCTTGGTTGAAGAGTTGGTAGGATGCCTACTGAGTTGTGAACCAGGTTTTTCATGCAGCATTGTCAGGAACTTCATTTCACCGAGCAATACCTGCCCAAGTCATTATGTTGGGGTGTTCCTTGATTTGCCTGATACACGATACCCTGAATATGCTGATGATACGTCCCGATTTGTCTGGAACTTTCTGGCTGATAAAACCTCTGCACTACAGGGCAGCACAAGTTCCTGCACTGGCAAGTGCAATAGCATAGATCAAGTTTGTATCGGAGCAGAAATTGAGGGCAAAGGCAGATGTGTAATATCTACAACCAGGTATTTGCTCTTTCTCTTGCTATGAAGCTTTGAATTTGCCACAAAATTTTCTATAGCTACTGTAATATAATGATTGATGTCACTGATGCAAATGATCATCACATTATGCCATATGTTGGTTGAGGACTTTCATTAAGGAATATAAGTTACTAATTGAACTGGTTCACTTTTTAACTATGTGAAAATGATAAATGAGGCACTTTTAAACTGTCAAGTATGCATTAGTGAGACTCATTTGGAACTCTTACCTTATGAGCCTTATATTTCTTTCTAAATTACTAATATGATGATGGGGTTTCTTTTTGTGCAAGTTTATTTGTCTTGTTAAGCCACCATGGGTAAACCTTGTTGTAGATGAAGCTTTTGTGCCATAAGCTTTCTGGTTATTTTGCATCTGTTAGAAGTCATTAGCTTTATCATACATTGTTCCTCAGATCTCTAGTTGATTTGATGGAGCTCGATGTCTCTTTTTCTACTGTTTTAAAACTTGCTGTTTCTTGATACATTCTCTTATTAAAGTTCATGTGGCTATGTAGGTATGTTCCTGCTTATTCCACCCGACTCAAAATTGAAGACAACTTATGGCATGTAATTCCTGCGAGTACTTTGGATCCTATGGGATTTGTGGATCCTGTATGGACAGAAAGCTTTTGGAATACCATTGGCCTTCGAGTTTACACCGTGCAGAGTGGAACTTATGACCGGCTCATCCTTGTTGGCGGAGTAGGTGTTACAGTTGCCTCTTATATTGTAACAATAGTGACCAAATCTTTTCTTGCAAAGGCTGTGAAAAATGATTGATATTTTTTGGTAGATCTAACCGAGTTGGGTTGCGTATGGATGCCCCCAGAATCACACTCCAGGGACTTGTTATATCTAGAAATCACCTTATACTTGTTACAAGAAGAGACTGTCCTGGAACTTTTAATTTTTTTTTTGTTCTGGTTTACACATTAGAGGAGCATCTCAAGTGTACCCCTATATTTTTCTTGTCATTTTTATCGGTCAATTTGGAGGGAGGAAGTACCACCATCCCTAATAGAAAGTTAATTTGAAGTTCAAAGGCAACCAGCGATAATAGCGTCATGGCTGTCGTGTTTCCTACTGCTGCCATGGCTGTATATTTGGTTTGAAAAGGTAGAACCATCTTGTTTCTTCTTTCTGGGCAAGCTATTTGTATTTCTGAATCTAATTGACTGTATATTTCCGTAATCTATGTAGCTGAAAATTTTTCAAATGACAGCGGAATTTTGATATCCCAACTTGTTTCACTAATATATTCTGTCATGAACTTTTGATATCTCAACTTGTTTCACTAATATATTCTCCCTGCGCATAAGAAGGTGTTGTATGCACATATAATTCTGTAACATCATTGGTCATTTAACACCTTTGTTGGTTGGTTTAGTGTAAATCCTGACCTCAATTGTTATATATATATATATATATATATATATATAGGTCATCTTCCAAGATAGCCAAAAAGAAAAAATAAAAAAGAAAGAAATGATGGTTGTTGGAGATCAAATTTCTTTTTTCTAGTCTCCATCACATTTTAGGTCACCTTACGATCTATCTTCTTCCTTTGGTACAGGCAGTTGTTTCCAAGCCTCAATCAAGTGAATCACCCAAACAATTTTTCTGCCATTTTTTTTTCTTTCTTTAAAGCAGAAAATGAAGGATCTGATGGGACTTACCTTTTTCTGAAAAATAATGATAAATTTTCAGTAGCTTGAATTGGACTCGAATTTCCAACCCATCGTCTATCCACTAATAATATATTCATTAATCACTAGGATTTCTCAACCCAAGACAATCATATTTATGTGCCATTACTACCAAAAGGAAAATAACATAAGAGTTCATTTATTAAGGTAAAACGAAAACATCACGCACTTGCATTAGCTGCTATTCAAATATTTCGTTGCACATACGCTTCTCATATCATATATAATATGCATAGACATAAATAAATGGTGTAGTTTTTCGTCGTCGGTGGGACATCCTTAACAATCATCACTCGTGTGACATGCGGCATCTCGGCAGAGAGTACTACTTGCTCAATAAACATTCATCACTCGTCATGCGTGCTCCATTAATTGAAGGAGTTGGAATACAAAAAAGCACAAGGACGGTGGTGGTGAACGCAGGGAGCCTCCGCGGGTTTCCTGTTGCCTCTTCGGTCTCCCAAGGGTTGCTGCTCTCTCGGGTGACCTATTTCCACTTCCCTGCTCAAAGACACCAACCAATGCACCTCCAACAATTCAATTTCTACGATTAGGATACAACTTCGCATGTCTCGATCCCTCCCTCTTTCCATCCTCTATTATTACTAAATACATTCGGTGCCTGCTTGGTTTGTAATGAAATATCGATATATGGATTTGTAATGCAGTTCGATTAGTAGCGTATTATCATACAAGTGATAGGTTTTAGATTTCAGTTCACGTATGAGTCTCTCGAACGCGATTTAATATAATATTTTTTTTTACTTTTTTTCTTTTCGGATAAAAAAACATCATATCACCACCAAATTGATACTAACTATTTATTATAAATATAAAATTTTAAATGGAAAAAAAAAGATGTTCATTTCTATATTTTATTTATCTAACTTTCTCCTATATTCGGTTCATATATATATATATATATATATATATATATGAATTGGTGTGCTCATCTCAACATTTATCTTTTCTAAAAATACAGAACGTGTTTCATATGAAAGATAGATCACGTCTACCTGAAACAAATGAATTAAGTTTTGACAAGGACATCCGATTTTGTGATTGCTACAACCAATTGCAATGGCTTCTTCTGATCAAGAATAAGAACTATTGAATTGCCAACTTGTTCTATCAAACCTTCCGGATAAGAGATAGAGCTATCCGTTTCCTCGAAATCTTATCCCCTCCTTTTTATTCTCAAACTCATCACCCCTTCCCAAGCAATTAAATTAGTTTTCAAGTACATGACTATTCAATGTTGCTGAATAAAACTAGTTCGTGAAAAGGAGTGTATCTATTAAATATTGGCACGGTTTGGACTTGTTCAAGACATCCCCAATGAATCAATCATACTATATCTTAACTGTTAAATTATATTGGTAATTGGCATTATCATATCATCACCGAGAAGATTGCATGAGAAGACAACAGCAATCGCGTTCTTGTGGCAGTGGAGCCACAAGTAGCAACAAGAACAAGATGGACCATTTTATTAACATATCAATCGCTTCTTCTTCTTCTTCTTCTTTATTCCTTTCGAGGAACAAGGCAATTAGGTTACGAAAGATTATCTTGTTTTATTCTTTCTTCCTACGTCTACATCTATATGACTTCATTTGTCTTGTTTCAGCTCATCGATCAAACCATTTGAATCTTAAAAACTAAAATAAAATACTCTCTACCTTTTTATTTATTATCAAAGAAAATTAAACTTTCTAAAAGGACATTTAAGGATGAAAGAAAAAAAAAAAATCTTATCATACACACCATACTATCTCATCGTTTTTTATCATCGTTCAGATTATCCTCTCTCACTATATTATCATTTATAATATATAGTCATATTTATTTTAAAAAAATTAATCTACTATTCCATCAGTTGATTCCGATCAACTAATAACCTAATGATGCAAGACTTAACGGGATCGGCGATTTTAATATATGCATGCATGCACCGTAGTCACTTTGTTTAGAGCAGACATGCCAAAGTCAAACGGTGTGAAGTCAAACTAACCCAAAAGAAGAGATAACAAACCAAGAATCTATTCTCTCTGACCTTAGGGTTTCTGACCTCATATCACTCAGCCAACTTACTCATTCACGCTAATGTTGTGATTAATTATACCATCTCCTCATGAAAAGAAATTAAGATTCATAACCACAAGGAAAGACGAAATCGGAGGACCGACCGACTGCTTTTACGAACCGAGGTTTTCTCGCTCGACAGCCGAACGCATGGCTTATTACCGTCAGCCCACAGTTTGAAGAAGTCAATGCGAGTGTAGAGCGTACGTCTTCTTCGTCGCCACAGACAGGTTTACGGCCGAACGCATCACGCCGCTTCCCCCGTGTTCTTTTTATTCAGCCCACCTTAGCATCTTTCCAACATCACTTATTTAAAGTTCTTTGTTTGATCAATAATGATTGGTATTTTGTTTCCAGGTCGATCGCGCTCATCTCTTTCGCCTTCGACGCTGTCTCTTTCCTCATGCTTCTTCCCTCGGAACCGACTGAAGCCGCAAATCCAACAGTAGGAGTGTGTCGGAGCGTCCATGATCATGGTTCATAGGGGTTCTTTCCGGCCTTCCATCGCTGAAAACTGTTTTGTCATGGATTTAATCTTTTGCATTAATCGGTACGAAGTAGAGGCTTATCCATTCATGTGTGCAGAAATATTTATGCTGCTGAATACCACCTATATATATAATATTTACAATAAGGTAGGAAAAGGAGGAGAGGGCTTATCCATATCCATAGAGGATGATGGACAGCAGGGCAGAACAGCTGTGTCCAGGAGATAAAAGGCTGTGGGTGGCCGGACAGTGGATCCCACCTCGGGCAACACCACGATGCAATGAGACAGTAATCTAGTCTTACTCACCTTGGAAAGGAAACGTTTCCCCCACCAATTTAATGCCGAGCCTTATCCGGTTGACCGCATCGCCGGGAAGTGGAGCGCTCCCTCCCTTGTCATCTTGTTCCCCTCCCCCCGGCCCCTACGATGGCCGGATCCCGCAACAGCACACTGGGCAGCTTCTTTTGGCTCAGAACCTTCGGGCCCCACTCGCATGAGGGCTTCCGCGTACCGACGCGTTGGCGAGATGGGCCACGTCGGTGTTTGCTATCGCGCAGGCGATCGGCGGACATGGCCGAACAGGCGGGCGTGGCCCGTGAGGCACCGGCGGGGCCCACCAGCACCCCGCCCCCCACCCCCCGGGGCCGATGACGTGGCTGCCACCGGCACGCGACCTTTCGCACGACACGCGTCGGTGGTGGGGGGGGGTCTCGGTGTGGTGGCACGTGGACGCCGGGGCGTCGTGGGTCCCAGCTTGGCCTTATCCTCTCGCGCCCGGATATTTCCAAGATCACGAAAGTTTCGTGCTAACGACCGCATAGTATGTCCGTGCGGGAACTAACGTCTGCTCGGCGAAACTCCATGGACGGTGGCTTCGCTGTCCGCATAGAGAGGCGCATCGCGGAAATCTCCGCAGATTGAGCGAGCAACATCCGAGGGTATAAATGTCATTTCGGCAGATGCACTCGGAGGGATTAAAGTAAGACCAGAAATTTAAGGGGATAAATAATAAAAGAGTTGCTGCTGCGCCGTAGCGGCCGGTTGTTTGTCCCGACGAAACCGCAGCAGCGGCAACAGCTGGGGGAGATTCTAATCGAGAGAAAGGTGTCTTTGCTGCGCGTCTCAATCTCTGCTCACTCGAGAGATTGAGCTCACATTTGGAGGATTTCGATCCCGGTAATGCTTTCCTTGTGTCCGGATGACTTTTCTCCTTTTTCGGTGCGAATTTTCTTGATCTCCAGACCCGTTGTTGTTTCGTGGTGGTTTGTTTAGAGGTATCTCTGCTTTGTCTTGTTCACCTTAAGCGTTGGATTAATTTCTTCCATTTGATCGGGTATATTTCATTTTAAGAGAGAGAGAGAGAGTTTGGATTCTTTCTCTCCACTCCGAGTCATCTGATTCGATTCCTTGCGGGAATTCCCCAAATTTTATCCACTCGCTTGCTTTCGTTTCCCCCCCTTTCGCCCCTACATTTGATCCCTTTCCTCGTTGTTGAGGTCTTCGGAGGCCTTGTTCCGTTTGATTTCTCATCGTTGCTTGGGTTTTCTTGGCGAGCTGTAAAGCGAGTGAAGGAATCAGTTGGGACAAAGCAAAACCTTCTCTGGGCTTCTTAAATGCTTAGATCTAGGTTTTGTTCAAGATAAATCGGGGAAGAAGAAGAAAGGGGCCATTTTGGAAAGTTGCTATCGCTACAAAGACTTGAGATCACTCTAAACCAAAGCAATCTTGGAGCTTGTTCCAGTAGAAATGGTGACGAAATCTTACTCCAATCTGTTGGAGTTGGCCTCCGGCGAGTCCCCTTCCCTTGGCCGAATCAGCCGCGGCATTCCCCGCGTCGTGACGGCACCCGGCATAGTCCCTGACCTCGATGACTCCGATGACGATGCGTCCAATGCATCGTCAGATCGATCATCCCTCACACCCCATGACCGCACCATTATCGTCGCCAACCAGCTTCCCATCCGTGCCCAGCGCCGCCCTGAAGGTCGCGGCTGGATTTTCTCCTTGGACCAAGATTCCCTCCTCCTCCAGCTCAAAGATAGTATACGCGAGCATGCCGATATGGATTTTGTCTACGTGGGCTGCCTCCGCGAGGAAATTTTAGCTTCCGAGCAAGATGAGGTTGCCCAGATACTGTTGGAGACCTTCAAGTGTGTGCCTGTCTTCCTTCCGGCGGATCTCCGCTCTCGGTTCTATCATGGCTTCTGCAAGCAGCAGTTGTGGCCTCTCTTCCATTATATGCTTCCGCTGTCCCCTGATCTTGGCGGTCGGTTCGATCGCAATCTATGGCAAGCATATGTCTCGGTTAACAAGATCTTTGCCGATATGATCCTTGAGGTCATCAATCCGGATGACGATTTTGTTTGGGTCCATGATTACCACCTCATGGTCCTTCCCACGTTCCTCAGGAAGCGGTTCAATAGGGTAAAGCTTGGCTTTTTCTTGCATAGCCCCTTCCCCTCGTCGGAGATCTACAGGACATTGCCGGTCAGGGAGGAGCTTCTGCGAGCACTACTGAATTCTGATCTGATTGGGTTCCACACGTTTGATTATGCCCGTCATTTCTTATCCTGCTGTAGTCGGATGCTTGGGCTCAGCTACGAATCCAAGAGAGGTTATATCGGGCTCGAGTATTATGGTCGCACAGTAAGCATTAAAATACTTCCTGTTGGGATCCATATGGGCCAGCTTGGCTCGGTGTTAAACCTTCCAGAGACGGAGGTGAAGGTTGCAGATCTCATCAAGCAGTTCTGCGACAGGGGTCGAGTGATGCTGCTTGGAGTTGATGACATGGATATATTCAAGGGAATCAGCTTGAAACTGTTGTCCTTTGAGCAGCTACTCATGCAACATCCAGAGTGGCGAGGAAAGGTGGTTTTAGTTCAGATTGCAAATCCAGCTAGGGGACGGGGGAAGGATGTGAAAGAAGTACAGGATGAGAGCTATGCAATGGTGAAGCGGATCAATGAAGCTTTCGGGCTTCCCGGCTACAAGCCTGTAATTCTAATAGATAAGCCACTCCAGTTCTACGAGAGAATGGCCTACTATGTGGTGGCAGAATGTTGTTTGGTGACAGCAGTCAGGGATGGAATGAATCTCATTCCTTATGAGTACATCATCGCACGGCATGGGAATGACAAGTTGGATAAGGTTTTAGGCTTGAGCCCCTCCAACCCAAAGAAGAGCATGTTAGTTGTTTCGGAGTTCATCGGCTGTTCTCCTTCCCTAAGCGGGGCCATTAGGGTGAATCCATGGAATATTGACACGGTGGCCGACGCGATGGCCTCAGCCTTGGAAATGGCCGATGCAGAGAAACAGTTACGGCATGAGAAGCACCACAGGTATGTGAGCTCCCATGATGTTGGGTACTGGGCCAAGAGTTTTTTGCAGGATTTGGAGAGGAGTTGCAAAGAACATAACAGGAGGAGGAGCTGGGGAATAGGGTTCGGATTGAAATTTAGAGTTGTGTCTCTTGACTCAAACTTCCGGAAGCTTGCTATGGAACATATTGTTTCTGCATACAGGAGAACTAGCACTCGAGCCATCCTTCTGGATTATGATGGCACTTTGATGCCGCAGGCATCGATTGATAAGAGTCCGAGCCCCAAGTCTATTGAGATCTTGAACAGCTTGTGTAATGATAAAAACAATCTGGTTTTTCTAGTGAGTGCACGAAGCCGAAGCACCTTAAGTGATTGGTTTTCTCCTTGTGAGAATCTAGGAATGGCCGCAGAGCATGGCTGCTACTTTAGGTAATCATCAACATTTCTATTTTTATGTGCTGCATGGTTCTACTCTACTAAAAGTACCTGAAGAACCACCTCTGATGTCTGCTTCCAGGTTGAGGAGAGATGCGGAATGGGAAACATGTGTTGCAGTCGCAGATCATAGCTGGAAACAAATTGCCGAGCCTGTAGTGAGCTTGTACGCCGAATTAACCGACGGCTCTACCATCGAAAACAAGGAAACTGCACTGGTTTGGAGCTACGAAGATGCTGATCCAGATTTCGGATCTTGTCAAGCCAAGGAACTTCTAGACCATCTCGAGAGTGTACTTGCTAACGAACCAGTTTCCGTGAAAAGTGGGCCAAACAACGTTGAAGTTAAACCACAGGTGAGCAGTCACATGTGCTCATCACTCACGGTTAAAAGCACTAATTTTCACAGTATGGTGCTTTGTTTTGACAGGGTGTGAGCAAAGGCCTTGTAGCTGAGCGACTACTCTCGACCATGAAGAGGAGGGGTTTGTCACCGGACTTCGTACTCTGTATAGGGGATGATCGATCCGATGAGGATATGTTTGAAGTGATAACCACCAGCAGCATGTCTGATTCCTGGTTATCTCCTTCGGCTGAAGTTTTTGCTTGCACTGTTGGTCAAAAACCCAGTAAAGCCAAGTACTATCTTGATGATACAGCAGAGATCGTTAGGTTGATGCAGGGACTGGCTTCGGTTTCAGAGCAGACACCGAGGAGTTCAGTACCATTGCGAGACTGATCTTTTACTTTTGCACACAGATACAGCAAGCGGAATTGTTTCTGGCTTGACTGGCCTTTTGTTGTAACTTTGGTAGCATAGAGCGCAACCAAATCCTCATCTTTTCTTGTCACTTTTGTCAACTAGGTTGTATATATTACAATTCTCATGATGAGTGCCTTTATGTTGTTTGATTCCCATCTTGTTAGGTGGTTGGGTTGGGTTGGGTTGATCAAAGTGACACTCTTATTATATACACTTGGGTCCTCTTGTTTTCTTCATCTCATTGTCGACACCCGCCAATGGCATTTACATGCACAAAGACTTCCTAACATCATCATGTTGTTGATCGTAGGAAATTAGAGATTCTAAACCAATCTCCCAAACAAGATTAAGTTACTGAGTAATGGTGAAATCTCTTTCTTTTTTCTTATTTTTGTTCTTTACTAATAAGGAAATAATTTTTTTTTTTTAATATTGTTTTTGTTAGTTTGGGAAGTCTCATTTAGTGGCATATCAGGAAAATCAAGTTTGGTATCGCCTGTTTAAACTATAAATAAGGGCGTAGGCTTTGAAGTCAAATGCACCACAAGAAAAACCTAAGTGTTTACTTTGGGTTTAAGTTTACACTCAGTTAAATAGTTTGGACTTATAGTTTGAGTTTTTCTTGTTTAGTATATTTTGGGTGTTTTATGGCCTAGGAACATCTTCCTAAGGCATTTGTAATTGTCCCTCTTTTATAGTAGTGATTTGCTCCTCCTTCGTCCGTGGATGTAGGTCAATTGATCGAACCACGTAAATTTGGTGTTCTTGTTTCTTTTATGTTTATTCTGGTTTATTGTCTTTATTAGGTTGTTAAATTACCCTTTGGTAATTTCTTGGGGCCAGTTCTAATAAACTGGTATCAGAGCTTGGTTTCGGGATCTTTTGGCAACGATGACAATAACAAAGATCGTTGTCGAGAAATTCGATAAAAATGTCAACTTCGGCATGTGGCAGCTCAAGATGGAGGCCATTCTAGTTCAAGACGGAGTTGATTTGGCATTACAGGGAGCTGAGAACATTCCAGATGGTACAACAAAGGAAGATCTTGCGGGTATGGATAAGAAAGCTCGATCAAGCATTATTCTAAATTTCTCTGACGAGATTTTACGGGAGGTAGCTACGGAGACTACAGCTAAGAGCATGTGGGATAAGCTTAAAGCCTTGTATATGAAGAGGTCAATGGAGAATCGTCTCTACTTAAAGCAGAGTTTGTATATGCTTCGGATGACTGAAGATACATCTATACTCTCACATCTTGATAAATTTGATTCCTTGGATATGGATTTGGAGAATATAGATGCAAAAATTGATGATGAGGATAAGACCCTGTTACTTTTGTGTTCTCTTCCCTAATCTTTTAAGCATTTCCGTGATACTATGATTTATGGAAAAGAAATAATTTCGTATCAGGAAATTAAATATGCACTAAAATCTAAGGAGCAGATAGACAGGGATATCACTGGGGAAAGTAGAGGGAATCAGGCTGAGG
>LVTN01000298.1:175281-198654 GCA_001649415.1 Musa itinerans
CTTCTGACCTAGAAAAATTACCTTAAGAAAGTCTTGGAGAGGTTTGGCATGAAAAATGCTAAGCCAGTAAGTACTCCTCTTGCTAGCCATTTTCGGCTATCTGCTGCTCAATCACCACAATCATTTGAAGAGGAAGAATATATGGTACAAGTTCCATATTCTAGAGCCATCGACAGTATTATGTATGCAATGGTTTGTACTCGTTCAGATATTTCACAAGCAGTCAGTGTGGTTAGTAGATATATGTCTCGCCCAAGTAAAACACATTGGCAGGCTGTGAAGTGGATTCTCAGATACTTGCAAGGGACTTCAGATGCTTGTTTGGAGTTTGAAAAAAATCGTTACACTTTGGTTGGTTTCGTCGACTCTGATTATGCTGCAGATCTTGATAAACGAAGATCTTTAACAAGCTATGTTTTTTGCGTTGGCGGTTGTGCAGTTAGTTGGAAAGCTTCCTTACAACCTGTCGTGGCTTTATCTACTACAAAGGCAAAATATATGGTAGTGACAGAGACGATCAAAGAAGTTTTATGGTTAAAAGGTTTGTTCGACGAATTATGTCTGCATCAAGGTGTTACTACAATTTACTATGATAGTCAAAGTGCTATTCATTTGACTAAAGACCAGATGTATCATGAGAGGACGAAACACATCGATGTGAAGTTTCATTTTATTTGGGATATCATTGCTGAGAGAAAGGTTCTTGTTCAAAAAATTCATACGTAGGACAATCTAGCTTATATGCTTACGAAACCTCTTCCGGTTTATAAGTTCAAGCAGTGCTTGAACTTGGTTTGTGTTCATTATTGGTGATTGCCTGTTAGGGCTTTTGTGAAGAAGATGAAGCAAGTATTGTTGGGACATACCAATGTGGAGATTTGTTAGTTTGACAAGTCCCATTTAGTCCCACATCAGGAAAATCAAGTTTGGTATCTCCTGTTTAAACTATAAATAAGAGCCTAGGCTTTGAAGTCAAATGCACCACAAGAAAAATCTAAGTGTTTACTTTGGGTTTAAGTCTACACTTAGTTAAATAGTTTGAGCTTATAGTTTGGATTTTTCTTGTTTAGTATATTTTGGATGTTTTATGATTAGGAACATCTTCCTAATGCATTTGTAATTGTCTCTCTCTTTTATAGTAGTGATTTGTTCATCTTTCGCCTGTGGATGTAGGTTAATTGATCGAATTACATAAATTTGATGTTATTATTATTTTTATGTTTATTCTGATTTATTGCCTTTATTAGGTTGTCAAATTATCCTTTCATAATTTCTTGGGATAAGCTCTAACAGTTTTGACAAGCAAACCTGGTTTGGAGAATTCTGAACTTAGGAACTTCTCAATGAAAGGCATTACCACGCGAGAATTTTTATTTGTCTTTTTCAAGAATATTGAGAGGAGAAGAATCAGTAAAAAAAGCAACCTTTTCAACTGAAAGAAAAGAATAATAAGTGTCATTAATTAAACCAATCTCCCCAGATTAGCCCAACACCTTTCCATTAGTCATGGATTTACGTACCAAGTCATGCTAAGATCCAAAGGAGTCCTGCAAGACTTGACCAGCCTCTTTGACTGCGCTTTCAAAGTTCCCAAGACAGTGACTTCCCCAACCTCTCTCTCTCTCTCTCTCTCTCTCAAAAGAGTTTTCGTCCGACCACATTCTCCCGTGTGGACTTGCAGTCTTTGCAAGGACAGCGTAGCCTCACCACGCCATACAAGGAATAGTTCATCATCAATGGCTTTTCCCACTCGGAGAAGAAAGTAGAGATAACTTCTTTTGATGTTTGGAAGACTATGAAGTCGTTATGCATCATCTACAGCATCGAGTAGATCACCGACTCCATCTTTGTGGACTAAGCAATCACCCTGGACGCGTAAACCAGTTTCGCGAGACTTGTAGGGTCTATTTACTAGCAACGAAATAAAGAAGATATCATGATCGGGTAATGTTATAATATCATTAAAGGTTTTACGTTTATTTATGTACAAATTCTTATCTTTTGGATTAAATTGCTAATGAAATCTTGCCTTACTATTATTTACAAGTTGATGCTGGTATACATAAATTTATTACATTGAGGCCCCAGCAGTTGGACATCAACAAAACAATAATAAGATTCAGGAAAGTCATGTAAAATAGTGATTAAATAATAATCAAAATAAAATTTAAAATAATAATATAAAATGTTAAGTCGGAGTCAATTGGGATTGTCCTTTTGCTCTTGTCCTAAGGTGATTCCAATCGATACTATCCATGTTTGTGCTCGTAACTATGTTGAAACTTACAAAACTACATCGAGATGTTCTCGATAAGGTCTCTTTGATACTCAAGTTATAAAAGAATTTAAATTATTCGATTTAAATTTTAAAAAGAAGAAATTCTGACCACACATGAAAAGTGATGCATATCTTTTCAGAGGTATGTAGCGTTAAGGTGTTGATCATATAATATTAAGGCATCGATCACGTGATATCGAGGTGTTAATCATGTTATATTGAAGTGTTGATCACGTAACTATTTTTGTAAATAAAATAATATTATTATTTTACAACTTAAGCGGTAATTTTAGTTCGAAACATAAATGCAAAGAAAATAATGGTGTTAGGATCTACAAATTGAGAAGACAGTAAATAAATATATCAGTAAAATTGGATATTGTTACTTCCGATCTAATAGGCATCGGTCATGCAAAAAGTGATATGTATCTTTCGATCTTCACTATGATCGTAATGTATCGAACCTAAGATGTTATAATGTCCGATCCACTCAACCTCATACCGAGGTATCTGTCATATAACATTAAGGTGTTGATGATGTTAAGACATCGATCGCATGGTGTTGAAGTGTCAGTCACGTGAAGTTGAAATATCAATCACACGACGTTGAAGTATCGATCACGTATCCATTCCTATATCGTAAAGAAAGAAAATAATAATATCATTTTACGTGTTTTTGTTACACTTAGCAGTAATTTTAGTTCAGGCAGAAACATAAATGCCAAGAAAATAATGGTGTTAGGATCTGCAAATCGAGAAGACAGCAAATAAATAAATCAGTAAAAAGGAAAGACAAGTGGACCATTATATATATNNNNATATATATATATATATATATATCTAAAAGATCCACCATACTAACCAATGCACTCAGGTCATTGCTTTTATGCCTAATACGAAGTCTCCCGAGCTTGGCACGACCAAATCTCATGGCAAGTTCGTGGATTGAAGGAGTTTGAATGAATCATCATCACTCGAAACGTATGGCCCCGCAAGCAGTAAGTAATCATCCCCTTCTGGTACCTCTCCATACGTTACTTTCCATCCTCTTCAACCTTCTCCTCCTCGTGGGAAATGGAGAAATCTCCGTACAGTGAATGGATGATGATACACTACAATCGTGTGAAACAGCGCCAAAGTAAATGTCCCCATCTGCAGCCTCATACGACCCCACCACCCATCACTGCTTTGACCTTGACCACTTCACTGGATTCAGCGTTGACTTGTTAAACTTTTGTGTTTAGATGCACCAATCAAATATAATCATCCTAAAAATGGTGTTCACACCTGAGGAATTACGCATCGATTTTCATCTTATTTCCGTGTTGAAGGATGATCGGTGGATTCACATCGGTACCTTAACGCGTTAGCTAATCATGCTTCGGCCTTTCAAACCCTCTTGCCACCATCGGTACGCCATGCACAGGGATCACATTGACTTCGTTGAAAGAACGGCATCAGGGTTGAACGAATCATGCTACATGTTGGTGCTGAAGAGAGAGGGAAAGAGAATTCAGTTACTGGAAATGAGCGGTCAATGTCGTTCGCCTCTAAAACAAGTCATGGAACCCCCACCGTTTCCATTGTGTTCTTCTTCTTTTCTACTACCTTCGACTTGTTATTCTACTGATCCTGATCTATATATATGTATATCTGTAGGATATGAGCAAGCGCACACCATGAAGAGACTATTGTAGAGGACGATAAGAAGCGGTCTGCTGGTGGGGAATTAATTAGCTGGGGAGAGAAGATGAGCGGGGCTGTGGAGACAGCTCTGATGTGCCTGGGGAGGGGCTTCGACGTCGCATGCGACTTCCGGCCGGACTACTGCAGGGGAAAGGAGAGGCTGCTTGTGATAAATGAGGAAGAGAAGAGAGAGATCGCTGTGCCCGGGTTTGGAACGTTCAAGGATGTCTCTGTTGATATAAAGTGCGATAAGGGGGATCGGATGCGATACCAATCCGATGTGCTCGAGTTCAATCAGGTAGCTTAGTTTTGTGCTTTGGTTCTTCTTCTTCTTCTTCATGAAGCTTTTTCTTTGTTAAAGCGTATGTTTTTGTGATCTTTGTTTCTTTTGTTCTCCTAAATCTCTTCTCACGCGATCCCATCGTCTGTTCTCTGGCAGAGAATCAAGTCTCTGCTCTCAGCACCTCTGTTTTCAGAATCTATTATTTACCCTTCATTTTACAGATCCTATTTCATGCACGTAAGAGAAGCTTCTCTCCTCCTTATTGAGAAGCAGAGGGATGATATCGTAGCTAAATAGTATCGACCGTATCAAATACTCGAGAAAATGCATCTTTAAATTTTGGCTGATCAGAGTTTTTGGGATGCTAAGAAAAGCTCTCGAGCCATTTAGAGAGATCGAATAGAGCTGAAGGAAAGAGCTGTTTAATACAAACAATCGTAAAAGACCAATCTTTGCTCAGTTCCAAGGAAACCATCTGACGTATGTCGATGAAAGATTCTGCATCAAGAAGTAGATTTCTTCGGAAAACAAAAACATCACACACGATGTTCTTCGGCCTGTTGTAAATTTAGAGAATTAGACGACAGTAGTTATGATCTTTGAACCACAAAAAAAAACATAGAAGATGAGAAATCGGTTGCGACCAGCAGCACCAACCAAGAAATAATTAGACCACCGAGTAGGTCGAGCTAACAAAGGCATCTTCGAATTGATTTCTGGGGACAAAAAAGGGGTCGCCTTCTTCATTTTTAGAGGGTTAGGCTTTGACCAACACCAGTAGATGGAAGCTGTTGATGACTGCATTCTTCTATCTAATTCATGCTGCTAACGAGGGGTACTCAGCGTGAGCGAGGAAACAGAGATGGAGTGCAAACAATGGCGATCTTAACACATATATCTTCCTAAAAGTGCTTACTTGTTGGAGCTCCATGCAGATGTCAGAGCTGTTCAACTATAGGAGCTCGATGGCAGGAAAGATCCCCTCCGGGCTGTTCAACTACATGTTCGACATGGACGGGTGCGCATGGGCCCAGGAGGCGTCCAACACCAAGTGCCTCGCCATGGATGGCTACTTCATCGCGCTCCTTGAGCTGCGAATCGAGCACCAGCCACTTGCTCTCGTGGATCATGTCGTCAGAGATGTTCCTTCGACTTGGGACCCCTGCGCGATCGCAAGGTACGTTTAGATGCCATCGACGATGAGTAGCAGAAAGGTCAAGTTGGTGACCTGAGACTGCACGATGACAAGCATGCATGATGCTAAACATCGGCCTCTGATGAGGCCAAATGGCAGAAACAAAACGAGAAAAGAGGAGATACTGAAGACGGCCCCCCATGGCTGCTTCAACATTTCCAAGTATCCAAGCTCTTACCCAAAATATTCAATCAATCAATCTTGTTCTCAAAGGAGGAGTCCAAGAAACACAAAGAAAGATTGCTGATAGAAGAGGAGTTAAAGAGAAGTTTACTGATTGAGATGGTGTTGGATTTCTGTGCTTGCAATGCAGGTTTATCGAGACCTATGGCACGCATGTAATAATGGGGTCAAGTGTGGGAGGTCAGGATGTGGTGTACGTGAAGCAAGACCACTCCTCCAGCCTCTCCCCTCGTGAGCTCAGACAACACCTCGATAGGCTTGGGGATGAGCTATTCACAGGGACATGCGCGCTGCCTCCCTTCCACTGGAGATCTAAAGAACACAAGCTTAAGGTCTGCTTCTCAGGGCCACTCGGAACCATTGACTGCACTACTCTCATGATTCTTGTGCTATTTAACAGGTTCCAGAGGCCTTCGATGTCTTTGATCTACAGAAGCAAAATGTCAAGGGGATCGCTCCTGTCTTCTGCAAAGATGTAAGTTCTAAGACAACCTATCCGCAACACAGCTTTTCTTTCTGCATTGTAAGAAGCTCACCGTGATCTCCTCCTCAGGGCGTGACAGTCATGTGCCACAAGAGAGGAGGAGATACCTCGGCGAGCAGCCACAGCGAGTGGCTTCTAACTGTGCCTTCATCGCCTGATGTGATCAACTTCACCTTCGTTCCGATAACCTCACTGCTCAAGGGAGTCCCCGGCAATGGCTTTCTGTCTCATGCCATTAACCTGTACCTTCGATGTAAGTGCGATTACCCTCCCCGTGTAGATCATGGTTTCCGCTACCTGTTTCCTCAAGTACGGCTATCAGAATTTGGATCGAATAAGAGACCTAAGATCGTTGGCTTGTTTATGCACCGCAGATAAGCCTCCTCTATCAGACCTGCGCTACTTCCTGGACTTCCAAGCTCACAAGCTCTGGGCCCCAATGCACAGTGATCTACCTCTGGGTCCCATCTCGAACAGGTCCATCCCGACCCCAGCCCTTAGTTTCACCCTAATGGGCCCCGAGCTGTACGTCAACTCTTCTCAGGTGTGCCATTTCACATCTCTCTTTGGATGCATGCTTGATTGCTGCTGCTCTCTTCTCCACTGTGTTGCTGAACCACTGCAACCATATAAAGATTCGATCACATGCGAACTCAGGTCATCGTCGGAATGCGGCCGGTGACGGGAATGCGACTGCACCTCGAGGGCAAGAAGAACGATCGGTTAGTCGGAACTCCTGACATACCTTAACTTGCTGCTGCAAGCAGGGATCACTGAGCTAAACTTGGACTTGTTCAGGCTAGCGATTCACCTGGAGCACCTATCACATACCCCTGGGTTCCTCGGAGCCCGGCCCGAGGCGGCGCCGGCATGGCGGGGATCGGACGCGATCGCCGACCAACGATACTATGAGCCGGTCCGACGGAAGAAGTTCGCGCAGGTGTGCACCGTGCCGATCGAGTACGACCCCCCGTGGCGGCCGACCGACGGCGGGGGGAACGCGTTCGTGGTCACCGGAGCTCAGCTCCACGTGACGGCGCACGAGTCCACGAGTGTGCTGCACCTCAGGCTCCTGTACTCGGAGGTGAGCGGCTGCGTCGAGAGCAGGTCGCAGTGGCGGCGAGGCCCGTCGGGCCTGTCTCAGAAGTCGAGCTTCTTCTCGGCCGTCAGCACCTCGTTCTCCGGTGGCCTGGAGAAGGAAAGGCAGCAAGGCCCAGAGGCGGCGGTGAACTCCGGTGTTTTCCCGGTGGGCCCGCCGGTGCCGGTGGGAGCCCAGAAGCTTCTCAAGTTTGTGGATACCTCTCACCTTTGCCAGGGGCCTCAGCACAGCCCTGGGCATTGGCTGGTGACTGGTGCGAAGCTGGACGTGGAGAAGGGGAGGATTGGGCTGCAGGTTAAGTTCTCTCTCCTCACTTCACTTTTATGATGTTTGAGGCTCGTAGCTTCATAGTATCTTCTCTCTCATTAGAGTCTCAAGAAGCAAGTTGTACAGTAGATGGAAAAGTCGTTTTGTTTAGCTTTAGAGGATCAATTTGTTATATTACCAAGCAGTGCACACTTCACATTTGCTCTGCTTCTGATGCCTAAAAGATCCACACCTTGCTAACAGTTGTTACTCTGTAGATGTGCTTGATCCAATGTTGTTTTTTAGTGTGGCAAAAGTCTGCCAATCATTAAGAAACTAGCCTTGTCCTTGTTAGGATCAATGACTGCCATCATCAAGGGTTAAATTTATGATCCGACACCTTCCCACCCTAAAGATGCATGAAAGAAATATCTAATTTTATCAAGTGGCTGTGTATCTGAGGTCTATGATGTTCCAAAGTGATGCAGATTGATAGCAACAGGTGAAATATGAAAGTTTCAGCATCAAAAAAATGTTTGTAAAGTTTGAATATACTTGAGGAAGCCATCAGAGAGAGAGAGAGAGAGAGAGACACACACACACAAGGTTTTGTTGATGCTGTGTACCAGCAGAGATGGAAATCACAGAATAGCACATTTTCGATATATTTTCGATATATTAGCATGTTTTCTTTTTTTCTCTTGGCAAGCATCAAATGCAAACTAAAACCCAACAAATTGTGAACTGCAGCAGCACATAACTGTGAAAATGAAAAATCCTTCATAATAACTGGTCTCATCTATTTCAGTATCAAACAATTGCATGTACAGATGTTATAGAACTAAAAGTATAAACCATTAGCTAATCATGTCTTGAAAATAAAACAAGTCAACCTAAAATAATGAATGGTAACGAATCCCCATAACAGAGCATAGCAAAAATTGAAATTACTATATATGTTAAATGCTTCAGAACCTGCATAATAGATATGAGCAACCAAAGAAAAGAAAAGGTGTTATTTACTCAATATTTTGTAAAAAAGATTACAAGAATTAGAATCTAAAATCTCGCCAAGCAGTTAAGAGTTACATGATCAAGGCAAGAAACTCTTCACAGAATTGTCAGGTGATTCATAATCTGTGTTCTGAAAACCATAATTTCTGCAAACAGATACGGAGTGCTCTCAGCCAACAAAAGGCTGATGTCTTAGTTCTCAACTGTCTTCGGCCAAAAACAACCTAATATAGTGACATGTACTTTGGATATTCCTGCTGATATTGATTCTTTGGAGATCCAGGAAAGTTGCTCAAAGGTCCATTGAGAGAAAGGGGATGACTTCCAACAAGAACACCATTGAGCTTGCAATAATGACTCGTATGGAGAAAAGGTGTTCTGGAAGCATTCAACTGTGCTGCTTCACAATGCTCCTTTTGCCCTGAAGTTGTATAATAAACCTGATTCTCCTATCAAAAGCTTCTAAAAGAAACCTTATTTATTGTGTTTGCCTTTTGATGCATCTATATTTGTGCATAAAGTATTTCGTTCCATGTATCAGGAATACCTGGAAGGCACCAATGCAAGCAATCCTGCATGCCTGTTGAGGAGGCCTTAAGAGTGTATTTGGATATGTGTCCCTCGTCTCTCAGTTGTGACAAAGATGTAATATCCAATAGCGTAACGCTTGTTCCTTTGATTGCATCCTCAGCAACAGGATCGCTAGAACGATCTTGTAAAACCTCGCTTCCACCAGCCAATGGAACAGTGTTGTCACAGCTTCCCCCGGTGTTCCAGTCTCCATTGACAAAATGCCTAGGGGACATTGTCCTAACAAAAGCTTTTAGCTGTGGACGTTGCAAAATCTGCGAATCAACCCACTTAGCAATACTGTGCAAAGTGAGATTTTTTGCGTTCCTCATGTCTGCAAACTCTCCATCAGTGATTGGCATCCCTCCAGCATACATCTCCCACCGGTTTCCTCTGAACTTCTCTCTATTCCAGTGGTGCCCCGTGTTAAGTACCAACACATCAAACCTGCAAAGATGCTGCTTCAAGAATGTTACAGGTCGGTCAAGATGCAACGCATAATGGGTAGCTGGGTCTGATTTATTCAAAGGCTCCAGTTCACATAAACTTGCAGACCAATAATACAGAATGGTTGTGTTGGTACTTGGAAACCGATAAGCCCAACCATCAGGTCTTAAAGCACCGGGAGCTTTCACAAGGCCATAGTCTTTTCCAACATCTTCCACTTCTGGGCTTGTTTCACCACCAGTGACCATGCACATGAGAGATTGGAATTGCTGCCTTCCCAAAGAATCTCCTATCAGAGCAATTGTCTTATTCTGCATTCTGAAACCAAATAGAAGCATCAGAACTTAACAACATAAAATCCTAATTATAAGAACATAAAATAACTGCCACCACTAATTCTTGACGTATAAACCAACTAATAGAAGAAATATATTCAAAAAATTGACCAGTCTGACATGCCTTCTAAAAAAGTCGCTCCTTGAGAATTCTGGCATCACACAACCTTGTGGTTGCCACCGAAAATTCTCATACAAGAAATCAGTACGTTGCATTAACCTACATGCCCACATCCCTGACAGCCACTGCTTGCAAGCAGAACCTGAATACAAAGGTCGTCTTGTGTCCGCAACCCATTTTCCTTTTGCATAATTACACTCTACAAGAGAAAAAATTCAAATATTTCAGGTATAATCATAGTCTGAGTGCTTCAAGAATATCTTTGCTGACCCCAAAAGAAACATTAGGTAAAGGAAAGCTATGATCTAGATTAGTAAAAAATTGCTGTTATAACATGGTAATCACTAACTATATTTAACTATCTTAAATATCTGAAATTAAATTTTGTATTTAAATAATTACAACAGCAAAAACTCTCTCGAGACTTCATTACATGGATAGCTCACCACCAAAAAGAAACAGTAGCCTAAAGCAGGTTGTGAGATGCATTGTCGATAAAAACATCAAGACATCAGACTTATGATGGTTATAAAAAGATTGACATCTGTCCCTGAGCTATAAGTCAGAAATAATAAATAGTCAGAAAATCATAAAAAGCATCATGTACATCTGATAGCCAACATATGACATTAGCACTGTGTAAAGACAAAAGTTGAGTCATTATTGTGAAAGATGACAACGAAGCAACAAAACCACCTTTTTCCTGCATGGGACTCTCTTTCAGATCTTTATCAGATGTTGAATTATTAGGTGTGCTTGTGGCTGAAGACTCGCTTGCTGGAAGACTGAGAACAGGCTCTGTTTCATTAGATGATGAACTCTCCATTTCATCTGCAGCTGAAAAATTCTTATCTGCAGATGCCAACCGATGTGTATCATCTGAGGAAGTCACAGAAGTTCTGGCAGGAACTACTGTTGCCAAAAGAGCACCGACTTTTATGGTGAAATATGATTCCACAAACGCACATACAACTAAAAGAATTCATAGACAGGAAAACATGACCTTAAGAGAGACATACCTGGAGAAAGAATATCAAATCGTTCTAGAGGTGGAAATATAACAGATAGAGCTGGTGTTTTCTCCCATGCCCAAAGAACAAGGGTTGCGCACATGAGAGCAGTAAGTACCAAAGAAAGTTTAGAGCCTCTGACTTTCTGTAAAACTCCCCCTTTCATCCCTTCAAAAATATAATATAGCCTACTATTGTTCTTATTGCAGATTATGTGGCATCTCAAAAGTATTACACAACAAACAATTCAACATGCTCTGCAAAAACATGCAATTGATTCAACAAATTAGACGACATAGCTTAAATAGAGCCTGACTGAACTTGTTTAGATAACATGTGCTGATAAACAACAAAACAACTGGATCTGCAATTCTGCAGGAAAAGAAGGAAAATTAAAAAGATTTAAATTCTTTTATGTTTCAGCAGTGAAAATATCAAAGAAGCTTTCTCGTGAACCTGTATGACATAGACAACTCTAAAACAAATGTATATGATTCAAAAGGATGTAACTAATAGTGAATAGACACTTCCAAATATGTCAAGTGCCAAACTTTAGAAGTTTCAACAAGATATGAAGCATAAGAGCAGCAGACCATTCAAAGGTGCCATAACATGAAACTTATGATTAAGGTATAGTGCATGTTATGAGGCAAGACTGAAGTAACACATGCTAAATATATATGACAAAAATGATATATATATATATATATGTATGTATGCATGTATGTATATATATGTATGTATATATATATATATGTATATATATATATGTATATGTATATATGTATATATGTATATGTATATATGTATATGTATATATATATATGTATATATGTATATGTATATATATATATGTATATATATATATATATATATCATGGTGTCAACAAAAAAGCACTTACATTATTTCATCAAATCATCAATAACCTTCATAGTTTTTCATGCAAAATGTTGATCATAAACTAGATCATGGTTTGCTTCAAGATGACAAGTCAATACGCATTGAAGATAAACAATCGGAAAAGAGAGATCAAATTATAACAAAGCTCCGGTTCTTCTCCTACATTATATGGTCATATTAAAGGTTGATAATACAGCATACCAGAGCTTGCTTCAGAATGACAAGTTAAACATCATGTAATATGATATTCTTTCCATTGATTTTCGTATTACATGCTGATAATGAAGCAGGCTAGGCTTTAAGCTTTTCACCATGGGCACCTAGTTCCTCCTCTTTCTATGACACTCTTTTTGAATTTGCAAATAGCATCTGTTAACAGTTTTCCTACCGCATAATGTCTTTGTTTCTCCCATTTCTCATTTAGTGTCTCCTTTTATACATAAAGCCTCATATTCATGCATTTATATACTGTTTCTGGTCATGACAGTGAAAATTTCCATGTCACAACCTTTTTACATAAAAATGGTTCAAAAATTTATTAATTGGTCATTCTGGTATACTTTGTTTGTTTCTGGGTTATTAACATTATATGAGATTATGTTCATCATTTCTCTATGCTATGATAATATTGTGATTAGCAATTTGCAAATACCTAAAACTGAAACTCTATCTTTTGACGCAATAAATGTTAAAATCAAGTAACTTTGAACAACAAATAACTAAGAGAAAAGTTTCACATGGTAGGCTAGATGATAGGCAACATAGCTAATATTTAATCAGATACAGATAAATCTGTCAAATCCTGCACAAAGGTGCTGCTGCTAGAAAAACATTGCAAACACTGGATGTCTTTGGAGAAAAAAGGAAAATGATTGTAACTACGGTAAAAAAAAAATAGATATCTTTTAGAGATCACAGTGGTATGGAAGGAGAATAGAGGTTAGAAGGATAAGAAAAGAAACTCACAGATAAAGAGGAGAAACAAAGACAGAGAGCAGGCCACAACAAAGCATCACTTCATTTGCTCCTATCAATAATTTATAAACCGAATCTCTTGGACAACTACTTATTTTCTAGACTAGCAGACCCATATTGATGTAGGACAACTAGCTCTGAAATATTTTTCCTTTTTAATAGAGGAAGAGAAAGATAATAAGATCCGAAAACGACACAGACACACACTACATACACACAAAATGAGAAAATAAAACAACTTTAACTAAGAACAGGAAGCATGAGACCACTAAGATGCAAAACCCAACCACAGGAACCATGAGACCTGATAAGACAAAGAAAACAGAATTAGAGCTGTAAATAAAGTGCTGACATGTAGATATACATTCTCTAAATCCTTAACTAATTTACTCTATAAACCAAGATCCAAGAATGTTTTAGAACCAGATTGATTAAACAGGAAGTCAAATGTATATGTAAACAAAGGAACGAAGGAGAATTCAGAGAACAACAGACACAGAAGCGTAGAACCACATTATCAGCAGTCCAATACAAGCCAATTTCTGAAGACACAAATTATGGTTCTCATATCCAACAATTACTATCGAATTCGAAGATTTAGCAGATCCCTTCAATACCCCATAAAGAATTAACAAAATATTTCATGAATTATATTCTTAAATCCTGATCTAGCAGCAAAGATCCGATACAATCCTTGACCGAGCCTCACTTGACATCCTAAGTCCCGCACGTTCGATTTAGCGATTGCTCAGATTACCCAGACAAAGAACCATCGTCTTTCCCATGAAACCTCCAAGGATACAACAGAGTAGAGATTCAAAACAAGAACGTAATCCACCAAACAAGTCTGTAAAGTACGCGTAACGTGCACCAACCAAGAAAAAAATAAGAACCATGGAAAAGAAATGGTTAAAAAAAGGCATCTTGAACAATGTCGAATGCGAAACCCTAACCAAGAAGAGATCTACGAAGAAATGGGGGAAAACAGAGGCGAGCGTGCTCAGGACTCCATCTTCTTGTCTGGAACCCAATCCCCAGCAAATCTCCGATCGGATCAACTCACCGGCTGGGACAGCACCGAATGAACTCCGCCGGGCGACGCGACGGCGGAGGAGCGTCACCGGGAGTGCCGGTGGAGGAGCGAGGACACGGCGGGAGGGGCCGATGGGATTTAGAGCGGAATAAAGGCGCAGGGAGACGGCAGCAGAGGGAAGCAACAACCGATACGTCGTGTCCGTATACGAATCGACGCATACCACTTTCTATAGGGAAACTTCTGCCTTTATATTTGCTTTGCCTAATTTGAACTGCCAATTATTATACGGTCAAACGTATCTCTCTCTCGGTATAAATATATGTATAAATAAAGTAAAATCAAAGTTGAGGGAAGATAAAGACATATATATATATATATATATATTTTGTATTAGATGGACAAATTTAGACTCGTTTAATATATCATCCAAATGACATCTATTCGTTCTCAACTTTCCCATATTCCCACACATATCTCTCTCTCTTTTTCTTTTTTTTGACAAAGTTGCATATTTGTATATCTAATATCCAAGTCAGTGATTTTTCAACGTCAGTTATTTAAGATAGTGAAATCCAAATTAATGCTCAAAAATAGAAAGTAATATGAGACATTTTAGGTTTTCTTTAGAAGGATAAATGATGATATAAAGTGCCCGCAATCATGATTTTTTTTTTAATGGAGATGAAACTAGTCTGTATATTATTTTCTTTGAGATATTAGCTAAAAATTACGATGGAATGCGTGAAATATGTTAAAACCAATTTCATGAAATCATGATGATGAATTTAATGTCTTTGGTTGTATATTTTCATCCGAAAGATATATGTTTATTAATATAAAGCAATAGCAATTAAGGAGGGTTTGTTATTCCATTTTTTATTTTTAATATATATATATATATATATATTATAATATGTCGTGATTTGTCAATCGTTTGCTTGACTCGATCCGACTCAACCCACTAGTCACATTCGTCGATAGATATTGGCCCTCTGATGGATGCGATGTGCATGATAAACAAATTGGACGGTGGATCTTGCAGCGGCAGAGAAGCTTCTATGTATTCGAGGAGCGACACGGTACACCGAGCTCGCAGATGCGCCGTAGGATTTCTATCGTAGACGCGGTGGCCACATGTCGCAACCACGTGTCAGGATATAAGTGGACTGGGACACGAATAGCGGTGGTCGCTGTACACGAGATGAAGCCATACAAAAAAGGGCGTGATTCGGAGTTGACGTCGGTGGCTTTGTATGAAATCTTTTGGTTGGTTCACATAATTAATTCGCGAGGAGTAAACGCGGCGATTTGGATGGATGGATTTTGTCGAAATCCAGTTTTGTTTGGTTTTGGATTCGTCTATAAAATTATGCTTGTAGTGAAACGTGTGCAGGGGGATCGAATTGTGTGACGTGGTCGTGCCACCACGATGGACCCCTCCGCGTCCTTCCATTTGCAAATAAATACATTTTCTATTCGGTGATTTTTTTTTTTTCATATGGTGTTTCTGTTTTTATTTTTTCTTAAAAGGAGATTACTATTTATAATTTTAAAGCTTTTAAATTTTTTAAATTATCTCTTTATAAATAAATAGATATGCTCTCGATTTATAATTTAATTCTAATAAAAAATTTTCATCCATTACTTATAATTTATTTCTTCTCTTTTTTTGTTTTTTTCTTATTTTTATTCTAATAAAAGAGTCTATAGGGCGCACAAATCGATAGACTAACGATGATGATTAACAATAAGAAATGATGATGATTGACAACAAGAAACAATGATCGAAGAGTCAATAGACTAAGAATGATGATCCACAACAACATTCGATAAAGTCAATAGACTATGATGATGATCAATAACCAATCGATTGAATCGATAAAGTCAATGATGGAGTCGATAGACTATGATGATGATCAACAACCAACTATGATGATGATCAACAACCAATCGATTGAATCAGTGATAACAAGATGCACAGGTGTGGGTTGTGAGAAAGAAAAATATTAAATAAAAAATAAAAAAAGCTACTAATAATAAAACATTAACTTCTTATTTTTTTAAAAAAATTATGAATAATAAGTAGAAGACTCTAAATAGAAAACTCATAGCAATGTTATCACAAATTATATTGTTATATA
Organism: Musa itinerans; assembly: GCA_001649415.1. Taxonomy (NCBI): domain Eukaryota; kingdom Viridiplantae; phylum Streptophyta; class Magnoliopsida; order Zingiberales; family Musaceae; genus Musa; species Musa itinerans. The sequence continues at coordinate 191,286 of LVTN01000298.1, forward strand.
TCAACTTTATATGGCCTTCTCACTCTCATGCTAAGTTTATCTGACATGGAATATCTATCAAGTTAGCAAAGACTACTCCAGTCAGCAAAGAGCGTCGATCGAAAGAAACTGACGTCAGAATTTTGGCGAGTAGCATTAGCATTGATCTTACATTACAAAAATATTCACAAATAAAGACAAATAAATCACCCACACATAAACGTTATCAAAAGAACACGTGCAACCTATACAACTGAAAAGGCCAGGCATTTATCACCTTAAAAGTGTCCCATAAGGTTAGTCAAATTCATCATCACTTCCACTCAGCTACAAGAGTCATGTCAGCTGCGGACCGTCTTTTGCCTTCTAATCTGCTTCCTTGCGATCGAGGATCACCGCCAATGCTTCTTTCTATCTTAACTTGAATGAAGAATGAAAAGGGAAAGTAAAAAAAATAAAAGAAAGTGGAAAGTGGAGTTGATGTAAATATTCCATGCCACTTTCGGTTTGAATTCAGTGTCATTGAAGGTTCCGCGTCATCCCTGTCCTTGGCAGGTTCCTGCAGAATACAGTGACAATTTAAATTTTCTTCCACAAATGCATGCTAGGCATAGTATCTGCAAATTAATGTATCAACGTTTCACACAGCAAAAAGGCATTGCATTTACCAAACTCAGATAGTTCAGTATCCGCTTGTATGGCCCTGGAATCATCCCAAGGATTCAGGAAAACTACTTGCAATAATGCTAGATAAAGGTTATAGATCCAGTAGATTAATGGGCCTGTTTATCATCATTTAATTGGCCCTATTTGACTTGTTCAGAGAAGATAGATATCCATGAGTAAATCCAAAGAAGATGCATGAGAATAGCATAAGTGAAGCAACCTCAAGAGCTTAATTTCATTTGACATATGATATTAAGCATGCTTCCAAAGCCAAGATTGCTATAAGGAAAGAGAACTAGACCAAATTATAGGAACTTCTGTGAACTGAGAGGATTCAGTTGCAAAGAGGCATGACAGGGTAAACTTTCCACCGGCAACCATAGATCTGCTAGTATGATTAACTGCAAGATTGGTAGTCAACCACAAAAGACCTCTTTCCTAAAATCAATAATGAAGACTGATCAGTCAATAACACCGAATAACATATTCTGCAGACAGCAAGTACATGTGTTGAGGCATCATTTATGATGATCTTTGAGAATACTAGTGATCCGTGGCCTCTAAATCAAGCTACCCCTATCACCTATCCAGTCACCACCAAACATGATACATGTCTAAAAAGCATGTCCTAGAAGATAAACATAAAACTAAGCCTGATGTCCTGAGTCCAATGTTTTCTCCCTGGTTCTTTAGAGATGATCAAATTAAAAAAAAAAAAAACAAAGTTCAAGAAACCAAATCCAATTTTCTTATGAATCTTCAGGGAACACCAATAATATCATCTCATTGGTGGTTCTTTAGAAAAGTTTTGTCCATCCAATTAACTTAGTTTGATTTATAATTGACAGCCAGATAACTATAATTAAAACATATATATTATAGAATAATCCAGAAGTTTATAAAGATACCTTCCAGAAAGCAGTTGAGAAACATTGACAGGACCCTTTGAACTACCAAACTGCTTGGCCCTGCTGTCTTGTTCCTTCTCCACTCGCATAGCAGCTACCTCTTTCTCCATAGTGGCTACTTCCCTTCTCATTTTCTTGGCTTCTACTTCCATTGCTTTGGTCAAAGTATCCACTTTCTTGGCTAAAATCTGATCATCCATAAGAAAGGACCAAGTTATGATTCTTGTAAATTGACCTTGCACTTCAGTAATTAAACTAAAAGCATAAGAAGCATCACCTCAATTGCATCATCTTTGTCCTTCAGGCTTTGATCTTTCTCGTGACATGCTTTTCGTAGGGTGATTACCTCCTTTTGTAGCATGTCGTACAAAAGACCAGAGACAGTATCATCTGAATCAGCACTGTTATGCTCACAGAGTTTCTCATTTGGAATCCCCTCACAAGTGTTACTTGCATCAATGTCTTTAATACCATCAGAAGATCTGTTGAGTGAATGGCTCATTCCAATTGCAAGGACTTTACCCCTATCCAATGACCTAGTGCCACCATCAAATGATTTTGATGTCCCCTTTGCATGTTTTAGTACTGCACTGGTGCTACTTGAGAGCGAAGATCTCAACTGAAAGGATGGTGATCTCCGAACTACAGATCCACTGAACAAAGGCTTGGAGAGATTCTCAGCTCCACCAATAGATTGACGACGGGTAGAGCCATTAGTTACACTCTTCCCTTCAATGTTAGTACGGCTGGAACCACCGGATGACATTCTCAATCCCTCTTCTACGACTTTAAGGCGCAACTGATATTTTTCCTGTGAAGTTTAAAGGGCAAACACATTATTTTGTTTACTGCAAAATAAACAGAAAGCAAATAGAAATCCACGCATCCAATGGAAAAGTTTATACTTTTAACTGAGCTTCGTATCTTGCAGTACGATCTGCAATAGCAAGCTTATCACGTAGTTGCTGCATTTCACCCTGAAGGAATAGTGCCGAAGGTTAGTTATTCTCTTTACTAGTTGTGCAGATAAACAAAATGGTATGCTTACAGATGAAAAACAAGCATAAAACTACATACATGTATAAAGCAGAAAGGAATTGAAGGGAGCCAGAGAGAGATGCAACAATTTTAAGAAGATCATATGAGAAATGAAGTGTGTCAATAATGCATACCTGCATGAACCTTCGTTCTTCAAGCCATTGTTTAACAGGCATTACTTTGTCATTAGCATCTTTCCATTCATTTGCCACAACAACTGCAACTCTATTAGCTGTAACTTTTGCACGTGCAAGTTCACGATCAAGGGTTTTTCTCTCTTCCTAAGTAGTATGGGTAAAAAGGTCATGATATAAATTATTATTAAATGGTAGAAGAAAGAACAAAATTGGGTGAGAAGAGTTCTTCAAAACACATCAACTTTTTCAAAGGAAAAATGTCTACATTCATCTCTTGAACTTTACGCTGGTAGTCTCTGACAGCATTTGCAGCTGCACCACCAGCAAGGACAGCTTCTTCAAGTTCTCTTACAGTCTGGCTAAGCTTCTCAACTTCAGCAACCTTTTGACGATGCAATTTGTCGAAGATTTTGTTTTCTTCCTAAGATGCAGGGAATAAGCAAATAGTGACTTTGGTATAACCAAATTACTCAGTTCTCCTCTATGGTAGACTTCCATTTTACCTGGCAAATCTCAATCTGTTTCATCAACTCCTGGTTCTTGTTTTGCAGATCATCCACCATGGAAGCCTTTGCCAAAGCTATTTCTATTGTCCTTTCTGCTTCCAAGAGGGCTGCCTCCTTTGATTTGGTTAGACGATCCAGTGCTCTATTGTCATCTTGCAATTTTGCAATCTGCACAAGAATATTTGTACTAATAAACGTTCTGTCTTTTGCTTCCTTAGGCTAGTATATCAACAACGAAAGAAAATTTCAATACTGTCAAGAGAAATGCATGCAATACATTCTAAACAACCAATTAATATAAACAATCTTACTGCAATTTTTTCTCCTACTGGTACTTGATTTTACTAATAAAATCTTGTTCTTTATAGTACTTATTTAGTGATTATCCATTAAGTGCGTGTTATTTGTTAAACAACAACAAAAGCAGTACTGCATCATATGAAATTTGCTCTTTCCAGAAACAATAATTGAACCTGAGGTGGAGCTCAAAATTTGGTATTTACGATTACCTTAATAAAATCCTTACTAGACAAAAACAGTAACCAAAAATAGTCCAGTATACATCTGTTAAGAAGCAAAAGCAACCACTAAGCAACACTATTGTAAATTGCTAGGAAATGTTATCAAGAAGAAAAGAAGGTTAGTGCAAAGAGGAAAGAAGGTTTGTCACTGAAAGTGCAGAACTTCCTATGGCATAAAGTTTTGCAAGAAAGGATGAAAGAACTAAAAAGAACTCAAAAGGAAGCCAACAATGACAAGAATAGTGTCAAAAGTGTCACGACCCAATCTAATGAGATAATTGCGGTTAAAAATGCTTAAGCTGAAACTATAATAGTGCACATATTAAACCTTTATAAGCCAATTTTATTCTTAACCCACTTCCGATGTGGGATTAAATCGGGATGTTACAATCTCCCCCACTTAAGATCTTAACATCCTCTAACCCAAACCACTAGCTTAAAATGTTTAAGATGAAGTTAATAATAATACGCTTATCATATCCTTTTAAGCCAATCTTATTCTTAACCCACTTCCGATGTGGGATTGAACTTGAAATAACAGTAATTTTAAAATAGTAATCTTGAAATGACAAAAAAACTTCCACGGGATTAGAAAAGGCAAACTACTGTTTTTAATAAAACAACAAAAAGAACTTTGTTAAAATTCTTATACAAGAACTCAAGAAAAATCCATAGTTGTGGTGCTCCCTAACTCCAACATGATACACCTGGACCATATTAGTGTCAGCCAAGACCTATCCAATTTCAGAATTATGGTCATAGGGGTTGAAACCAGTAGGAAATATATAAAACCAACTAAACTCAACCAAATTAGCCTGATTTTCAACCATTTTAGCCAATTCCATAAACTATAAATAAGAAAGAGAAAAGGAACTAGGGAAGGAGAAGAGAGGAAAGCTGACATGGAGAAAAGCCAGAATGTGACTATGACTTAAGAAATAGTGGAGAAGACACAACTACTATTTGCTTTTTGTTCCAATAATTGCATTTCTCATCTACCATGTATTGAAATACCCATCATCTATTGTCAAGATAGGGAAAAAAGGGTGTGCAGTGAGAAATATGAATATTAAAGATAGTCCTTGATCACTAAAGAAAAGAAAGATGCTATGACGTTGAAGAGATGTCATAGGATTCAAATTTAATTCTTCAGTTTTTGCATTACCAACATATCACCCGCATGTTAATTAGAGAATTATAGGGGCCACAGTGAGGTTTATCATCTTCTATTGTATCTTTTGTATGACATATAGTCATCTGCTACAATAATATTTTTTGTATAATATGGTTATCATTTACACATGTTTTTCTTTGATATTTCGGTTCCTTCTGACTTTTACAAAAACATAGATACATTACAGAATATGCAGATAAAAGAATATTTTATGATAAAGTTATTTCATATTATTAAATTATATTGTATTTCCTTCTAGTAGTTTTCTATTTTTACTTTGAAATTATTTTCTTAGCCTATTCCAATCCCATCAATCCAATCTGGTCAAGTTTAATCCAGCCAATCTAATTCAGCACATCCTGACAATTCCTACCATATCATCCCTATCTGATCCGGATCTCAATACCAATGTTGCAAATTGTAAAAGTCTGCAGTTTCCAATAATTTTAGCCATTCCAGAGATTAGCAAAGATTGGGCCACAGGACTGAAAAACACAATACCTCCTGGCGGGCGAGCTTTATCTCTGCTTCAAGTGGTGCAAGAATGGCCTCAATTGGTGGCATATCATCATCCTTTTGAGCAGCATGAACCCTTCTGAGGGTAGCTTCTGCTGCAAACTGGGCAGCCATCGAAGCCTTCTTCTCATCATTTAACTTCTTAATTTCAAGATTCTGCAAAATATCTCAAATTAATAAACTCAGACTGAAAGTCAGAGTAAAAAAATGACAATGAAACAATGTATGCTATACGGTACTTTGCTCTCTAGAATAGACTCTGTCAACTTGAGCTTCCCATCCACCTTGGTCAATTCCTCAGTAAGCTGCATGGAAAGGAGCAGAATCAGAACACCTCCAATTTTCTCAAACTTCAACTCATTGTCATTAGTAACCAATAATACAACATAATCTAAGCTTCAGAAAAATGCAAAGGATTTGGAAGAAAAAATACATACTCTAAGAAAGAAGGCACAAATTAAACAAGAAAAGGATGATGGAGAAGTTTCCCAATACAAGATAGATGAAACAAATTCACTCTGCAGAATGATTGTGGGTAGAAGGTTGAGTGAAAATCCATTTATTTTGGGTTCCACGGAAACTAAAATTAAGCACGTTACCGTAAAAAGAGACCAGTTTTTATCACATCAAAATGCTAAATAAAACAAGAAGCCAAACGGAACAAGAACAAAGTATAAGAACAATGACCAAGATCAACAATAGCGAAAAAAACAATTCACTGCTAATAGCCTGATGATACTGTACGCAACACAAAACGAAGCTAAGGAGAGCTATCCGTTAGGACAAAGGTAATACAAATGTAAAAATATTAACCTCTTCGACCGCCTTCTCCCTTGCACGCTCAGACAACTTCAGCGCCTTAATCTCTGCTTGAGCCTCCCCCAACTCCCTATCCTTATCTAAAACCAAAAAGGCCTAGGATCTAAAGACGCGATCTTTCAATCATTTCAGAGCAAGAAAATCCCAGCAGATCGAGCCACAAGCCTACCTCTGACTTCATTCTCGAGCCTGTTGAGTTCAACCTTGACCGGATCCGACCCGTGCAACAGATTGATGAACTCATCCGCCTCCAAGCTCCGCCGGATAGACGCCCTCCGCCTCGAAGCCGCCTTCCCGTCCCCTTTAAAGGGACCCGACAGCGTGGCGGGCAACTCCGCCTCCCCGCCACCGCTCGTATCAGCCATCTCGGATCCAACCACCAACCCTTCCCGCTCTCAAAAAATCGAAAAGAAAAATAACACAAAAACGATTTCCAAGCTCCGCTCCGATCGGCGTGGGGGTCTTCTCAGGGTTCCAAGTCGTCGATCTAAGAAAACACTGTAAGGAAAAAAGGATCTAATGGAACCCTAATTCGTCTCTCTTTTTGGCAGCTTTCGCTTTAACCTCCTCCGTCTTCGTCCCCTCGTCCCGTTTAAAATCCTAAGAGCGGAGAGTGAAGTTATTATTTTAGTCTTCCAAAACAGACGAGAGAGAAGGCTATTTGTTTCACTGCATTGGGGTTCCGTCACCGGTCCAGGCGGTGATCGAATCCATTTACGGCGCTTCTGCCAAACGGAGGTACGGTTAACCGCGGGGAGGGAGACCGCAACCCAAGCCTTCCTGTAGCGTGTCCAGAATGGATCAGCTCCCAGGACAGAAGACCAAAGAGCGTTATCCGCCCACCATAACTTGACACGCGTCACCGTGCGTTCCAAGTAAAATATTTCCTTTCGTGGCGCAGTTATTGATGCAAACAGGCTGTACTCGAATGATTCCTTATTTAAAGTCTGATTTGGTCATGACACCACAAATGACATGGTGTTTTTTTGCAAATAAGTCCCTCGAAAGTTTATATTGGCTTGCCTACCTCCTATAACAATGCATATTATATATCTAATATATATATAGTTAATTAGATTAAAGTATCACTAAAAAAGGGAGAAAT
>LVTN01000298.1:199680-247319 GCA_001649415.1 Musa itinerans
ACATATGTATTTGTCATTAACATTTATCTAAAAGATTCCAACTCTAATTAATATTAGTTTGTTAAATTTAAGTGTACAAAAAATATAAAGTACCTAATCTTTTATCATCATAATAAATTTTTAAAAGTTATTAAATAATAATAACATATAGTAAATTCTTTAATTTTAAAATGATGTGTATGTCAAACCTAAATTTAAAGGGATAACTACAAAATCATTAACTTTTGAGGGATATTTATCTGTTTTTGCATTAAAAGAAAAAGTCGATGGCAAGTTTTGATTTTTGTTTTTTTCCTTAATAATGGAGATAATGCAGCCAAGATCAAATTCATAGTAGTAGAAGACTTCATGAAATATAATCTTCCACTCATGATATATATATATATATATATATATATAGAGAGAGAGAGAGAGAGAGAGAGAGAGAGAGAGAGAAGGTAATTAAGTATTTGATCAGAATCATTCATTCATTCATTCATTCATTCATTCATTCATAAATATAATAGATTTTGCCACAGAGTAAGTGATTTTTTGTGGATTTAGGTGTGCAGGAGAAGGTATAAACAAGATCCAGATCTCTGAGTTGAACCTTAAATCCTCTATAATAATTGAGGAGGTTCCTCTGATCCTTATCATCATCAGACGACCAATCTTAAGAACCAGAAAAGTCTGCCACTTTAGTGAAGGTCCGACAAAGCGTGACAGTTTCTCACTGGTTTCACATGCCTCACGAATCTCGAGCGTCAATCTTTGACAAGCTTTACTCAGATTTAGATATCATATCACGCAATCACAGCTCAATGTTCATGAATATTTTGCTTACAGGTATCAAGAACTTGTTGATTGAGGTGTCGTCATCATCATCATCATCGAAGGATGTAGTGTTCCAAAAGGAGCATGAGACGTTGCTTGTGATATCTCGAGCTACTTAAGGATGTAATGTTCCAACAGGAGCATGAGATGTTGCTTGTGATATCTCGAACTACTTAGCTTCGCCTTTGCAATACGAAGCCTTCAAGGTTCCGACGTAGCAGGTCAGCTTGGCTTCAAGGAACAAAAGGAGAGATTGTGATAGCCCAACACATAACTTGGCTGGCGAAGGCTGCATGCGACGACAAGGGGGAAACAATATCGGTCCGTGCTTGCGCCATCCAAAAGAGGCCGCAGACCTCTTGTACTCCTGGCAGATGCTGTAGCGTGTGGCCGACGTTGGGGTATCAAAGTGAGATATCCACAGGACCTAAAGAACAGTGCCATCCCTTAAAGAATCCTCTTGGTTTTTAGTGAGGACAGGGACGCAGAGAGAGAGAGAGAGAGAGAGAGAGAGAGAGAGAGCGAGAGGAGAGCTTATATCACTGTTTTCTATGGGTCGTAGGTGGGTGGTCATTGAGACAACATTGGATTCTTGAACAAGTGGCTGCTGCGTGGGGGTGACTGTCGACGGTCAGAAACAGGGAGAGTGGAGATTTGTGCCCAAAGGATGAACAAAAGGCAGCACTGGGATTAGTTCTGCAACAGCAAGTTTGGTGGAATGAGCTTTTATCATCATTCATTCTGACTCGCGCACCACCACGTTGCTCTGTGCGGTTGCTTTCAGACTCGAGCAAAACTCTCCTTGCCATCATGCTTCCTTCCGAGGGGAGGTCGGTCATCCCCAACACCTCTCTCCTCTCGAGGCATGTGCTCTCCCCCCTCCCCTCTCTTTTTCTCTGACCAATATGAAGCTGCACATGCAGATCACTGTCACTGGACCCAGTGGAATTGGCTCCCCATCAAACAAGAGGTGTGGAGCAGCAAGTCAGGTCTCCTATAAATGCTGTGCAAATTGCAGCCAGGCTTAAGATGGAAGATGGAGATTGGGAAGGCTCAAGGCTGACCATGCCGATTACGACACACTTACATGCACTTCATGGAGAGTTGCCTCGGTCAGTATCTCCTCATATGGTGCCGAGTCTCGTCTGTCACTGGTATCGATGATGAGGTCAAAGTCCTACCTCTTGCAGACTGAATCATAAAGCCTCTCCTTCAGCCAAGGAGGGGCGACTCTGTGGAACACATCAGTCTGAAAATTTTCAACCGATATAGTGTACACCCACGCAATCCCAGAATCTGAAAGACTGAAATGGTAACTATTATCTTGCAGAACTCGAGTCATGTGAGAAGAAATTTAGGAGAAGAAACCATGACTACTGCCACTTGGAGCAGAGCAGGGGAAATAAATGACAGCAGAAGATGCTTGTTCTTGCAAAACAATTGGAACAGTCATTTCATCAGCGTTTGCAGTTTCCATGAATGCGATGTTGGGAAGAACAATTAAGTTCTGCAAATTGTACAGAACACTGCTACCTCATGAATTCTGCAGGGGTTCATATTAAGATCTTATTTTGTACACATCACTGTGTTTTGCTGCCCACTGGCCTGTGGACACCACAAGAGTAAGAGTAATTCATTGTTCCTTTTTTCTCTCGAGGACTACTACTTATGATAAATTTAGACAATTGGCAAGGAGAAATTTGTAAGTGAATGATGATGAGAATCAAAAATCTTAGAATGATGTTTGTATTCTTGGAGCTCTACAGGTGACAGTACAGGGGTGCCATACCAAAGTGTTCATTAACCAATATTGACTCAGAAATTTTAATGGATAATTTTTTATAATATATATATATATATATATATATATATATATAGATATATCATATATGAGCTTCAGGCATAGTATTTGAAGAATGTTCCATCATGCACTATTTGAACCTAACCTAGCTTTATTTGACAAAAACAAGTCTATAAAAAGCATATTCAGAATTACAATGAAAAGTTATCGAATATAACATGAACCTAATTAAGCAGATAAATGAATCAGAATCAGGTTCAGGCAAAGGTTGTCAAGATATGCCATGAACACTTTCCTTAAAATGGTAGCCATGATATAGACACAGAAAGAGAAGTATCTAAAAGAACAAGGTGGATGTAGAGACTGGAGTAATAAAGAAATGCTCGCATCCATGCGGAAAAATCATGGAGAAAATAAAATGAGGAATGCAATATTTTTTGCCTAAAGTAAACAAATGATAAAGTTAGATAGCTACATTATATTCAACAAGATGGGTAAAAAACATGCAACAATATTAAAGAAAAGAAGAGAAAGTTAAGCTAAACATGCTCTATCACCTTTGCTTACAAAATCATATAGGCATAATATTATGGCCCTTTCATGACCTTTATTTTGGATACCAAGATATCAATTTGATATAGACAAATAGAATAATGACCTCATTAGAAATGTGATACAACAAACGTCATATCTGATGAAAGTTACCAACCATGCAGCAGGTGATACCTGGGTCACCAACAAGAAGCAAGTGAGATTCTCCACGAATCTTTGTTCCAGAAGCATCAACATGTTGGACTCCTCCAATAAGTGTCAAAGCAACTGTGCTTTCAGAAGTGTGAAAACAGTTAATTGAGAACCAAAGAAAATGAAAATGTTAAAGATGAAACAGATTCCTACTTGTTGAGGGAAAAGTGACATATGCCTTTATACTAAATTAAAGGTGGGCAACAATCTTTTTCTATATATATATATATATATATATACTCCTCTCTCCCTGTGTATTGACTTTGGTCATAAAGATTAAATAATTGATTTCTTGCCTTGATGAATATAATTTTTTTTTATATATTTAGAAAGGAGAACAAGGCAACTAATTCGTCAAAAATGTATGCTCCTACTATCAATTTTTTTTTAAATCAGAGAATAGTAATTATTATTAATAGTAATTTTAATCTGACAATGTATGTTTTATACAAACTACAAGAAGATGTAATTATTATTAATAATCTCAGTTCAAAAATTTTAGTTTTTTGTGACTCGAGATCCAATATATTAAAATTATTGAGTTAGTAGATCCACAGATAAAATCATATTAAATTATTGCATCATCATCTCTGATTTGGACAGACACTCCAAGATGAGTGCTATTTTGTAAACATCCAAGCGAGGGTTACATCGAGTTAATTCTGTATTAGAAAGAGGAGAGATGAACCTATTTTGAAATCAAAATAAAAATTCTGAACTTATTGATTTGCGAAGACTCGTCCTATTAAAAAGAGATAAATAAATAAATATTTGGATTTAGGCATATGTTAGCATTAGCATTAGATGGCATTACCCTGGAAATAGGGAGGGCTACAGATTTGCTTTTATTTGTGTAGTAGTAGTCTCGTTTTCTTATGTCAGAAGTCAACGATTAGCGGGTTGACATGATTAACTTGATTAGGAAATGGGTTTAATTCAATTTTGGGGTTCTATTGATCCAAATTTGCTAATATATTGGTATATAGACTTGAATTATTAATGGCAATAAATTGTTTGGAGAAAGAGATTACTTGAAGGATAAAAATATTAAATATAGGAATATTAAGGTTTGGTGGTTATTTTAATGTATGAGAGTTGCCGAGAAAAAAAATATATTCTTCAAAATTTGTGTAAAAATATATGCAATGGAATATGGAATATGATGATTATTTTAGTGTTATATATTATGTATATATATATATATCAGAAAAAAACTTGTCATGATATTTAGTTAAGTAGAAATTTTATGCCTTTGAAATGTTACAATAAAAATTGTGTGAAGATTCCACATTTAGTAAATCTTATGCTGACCATATTTTTCTTCAAAATAATATTCAATCATACCTCTTCTGTAGGACTATAATGCCATGCCAAAGTTAGAATTATACATTCTTAAACGGTATGATCACAATCATACAATATTTTCGTTTTCCGTAAATTTTATCATTGTTATATTTTTGTCAAAAAAATATTTATATAACTCTTGTTCAAAACGACATTCATATTACTTCTCTAATGCTACAGTTGGCAAAGTATCTCTGATAGATCAACCTTTGGAATTACTAGAATCGTGATTTATATTTATTGAATATTCGTCTTAATCTAAAGTGTGATACATGACAATCAAGTCTTCCTAAAAATGCTAATAGACCTCAATTGATGACTCTTTCACATTAGCAAAGCTTAAACAGAAAATATTCTACAAATATTTTTTTGTTACGTAAATTATTTTCTTCAATCACAAGCGCAACTAAAGATGATCGACTATAAAGAATGAATATGGATATGATTAATGAGGATAGACTCTTTTTCTTTCATTCTAATCTAATTTCGAGAGCTTAACTTGAATGTTGAACTAACTAGCTCAAAAATAAGCATACGATTAATGAGATTAGACTCCCTCTTTCCACTTTCTAATCTAGTTTCGAAAGGATGACACAAGCATTGAACTAACTAGCTTAAAAGCAACCACCAACATCAAACCAATAACCGACTATAAAGGGTGAATATAGATACGATTAATAAAGATAAACTTTCTTTTTTCACATTCTAATATATTTTCAAGAGCTCAATTTGAGCGTCGGACTAACTAGATCAAAAGCAACCACCAACATCAAACCGTATCAATATCAAAACCCTAAATTGTAAAGAACCGAGTGCAAGATGTTCTACATCATATAGTCAATGTGAGATCCACAAAACAAAGCCAAGCTATTAATAGACAAATAGTGTGTCCATACAAGTTCCTATCTAAAACACTGACAACATTTTTGATCCAACATTTAGAAGCTAAAATTACAGGAGAAGGAAAGTAATGAACTCACAAGATTAAGAATAATTTTCTGATCAATGCAATATGGATAATCATAATGGTTTTGTAATGCTTTTCACCCTGCTACCACCGTCGGAGATTCATTCTGAAAATTCATCTGATGTCACATCTGACTCTCCATCTTCATCATCAGAGGATTCAACTGCAGTCTTGTTAGTTATCTTGCTCATTGCTGCTGTTTTGCTTGTTCTATGGGAACGCACGTTGGTTTGGCTAGGCGTCATCGGAACTAGAGGAACAGATTGTGCATCATCATCTGATGAAGACACTTCTCGCCTTACCCTTCGCCGCCTGGTTGTTGCAGTTCTGCCAGACTGTGGTGCAGGTGTTGGTGGTATCACTGTGGAAGTGTCAATGTTCAGGTTGCCTTCCAATCCTAGCTTCCCTGAGCATGATGATCATGGTCATATAAGCACTTGCTAAATGGGATATGTTGTAATTCGTATCGCCGAAGCAGAGCAAGTAATATGCAAAAACAAAGGAAAAGAAAAGTAGTACTACCAAGTAGAGCAGTAGATAGATCCTCTGATAATCCTTCATCTGGATGTTCATCAAGCGATCGGAGACGTGCTGCCAATAGATTCAATTCCTTGACGAGTTCCTTGTCCTGTGTTACTGAGGTGATCATGCCATTCAAAAGGCCCCTCATGCACTTAATGGCATGTTGCTCTGATGGTCGAAAATTGATCGAAGCAGCTATCCTGCAAAGTGCCAAGATATACGATTTTCCTGCAGATGTTTTCTTCTCCGGGCAGCCTGCTACCTAAACATTGAGGGTTAATTAAAAATTTTGCTAAAACATTGAAACTTTCATCTCCAGATTTAGGTATTATACCATTGACCCGAATTCCTTAATATACTGATATTGGATCATAAACTAAATCACAAAGCTAAAATTAACCCTGCATCCAAATCATACAAGAATTTTGGGAAATACCTCCGCAGCAATGCGAATGGCAATCCCCTCCTCCCCACTGTCAAAGTCATCTGATGTCTGGACTGAACTAGAGAGGTTTCCAGAACTGAGCTCATCTTCCTTCCTTTCGTTTGAGAAAAGAGGGATTTGCATCATTTGCAACATAAAGTGTGCCGCTAACACTGCACGCTTTCTCAGTTTAGACACTGTGATGGCAGGACCCCCAGACTTACCATAGACACCAGGCCACAAGGATCGCATGGTAGGAATAAAAGCAGTAGAGATACACCTCTGAACCAGAAAAATAGGAATATGAGATACCTAAGAATGTGCAGGAACATTTTGTTGCAGGTCTTATGTACCATAATACCCATTACTTGCCTTGTGAGTGCACGAGAGGGCTGGATAATGCTCGAAGAATATGGATAAGCATTGCTTTAGCCTGTAATAAGAAATATTAATATATGTATTCTTGAAACTATGTATAACAAACAGGATTGAATTGGTATTTACCTTTGTAATTCCTTGGTTTCATCACAAAAGTACAAGTTAATGAGCTTGTGTAAGATCAAAGGAGATAAACATGTAGAAATGCTTGGATAATTCTCACTCAGAAGAAGAATCTTAGCAAATCCTTCTCCTAGGATAGAATGAACACTCTCATCATCAGCAGCATCACCAACTTCACCACTGTCATCACTGTTAAGTCCATTGTATAACAGATCAAGCAATCCAATGCTTTCATCATCCCTCAGATTTGAGGAATCTATGGATACTAATCCTTCTTTTTCATTGTTTGGCTGTTTAATATCTATCCCAATTGCTTTATCAACTTCTTGAGGACCATGCCATGTCAACAGATCGATTAATGACTTACTAGCCATAATTCGTACCGAAGTAGCACCATCTATAAAGGACCGTCTTAACTGTGATACTAGCTCTCCTGTTGGTCTCCTTTCTAAAATTCCAAAGAGGGAAAGGCATCTTGTCGCAACCCTTTGAACATCAATATGACTATGTTTTGCCTGCATTACATAAAATGGGGGAAATGGCTCTTAGAAACCGGATACCACTACAACTGCCAAGCGGTTAAAATCAAAATGTTATGGATGAACTAAGTGACTGGTATATGAACAAGTTTGTAGTTGAATTTTTATTGTATTTTCGAACTACATTAAACTGTCAACTGTTCACCTAAACAACTTACCCCAGGAAGCAACAAAGAATGGAGCAGCTCAGAGGGTTCGATTGCTTTGCCTTGCAGGCTCCAGAGGGAAGGAATGTTTTCCAAAAGTAGGCCAGTTAATGCAAGACAATGCATCCACTGCATGAAGTCAGCAGTTCGCTCTCTGCAAGGCTGAGCAAGTTCCATAATTACACTTGTTACTACTGCTTCAAATTCACCCATGGAAGCATGCACTTTTTTGGCCAATTCTAATATTGCTCTGGCCCATTCCCTGTCTCCGCCAAGGCTGATCCCATCTCCTATTACAATCTTATTCCCATCATCATCAACTTCATGCTCAAGAGGCTGGAGCAAAAGCTCATTCACGAATTCACTAGCAACGTTCCTGTTTGCAACATCTGAATAGTCAAGCATTGCACCAAATAATAATAGCTGGCGAGATGTGAAGCAATAATTTGGTCCTGCAATAAAAAAATATGATAGATGGCTATGAGCAGCTACTTGTTCAACTTAGGCCATGCAATTGCTCGATCTAATTGGATAACTTCTAATGACCAGTAACATCATCTCACCAGCAGAAAGGTGCACTTTTACTAAACTAACAAAGTCGGATACTGTTGCTGGAAGAATTTCATCCAAAAGGTCATTTTTATCTGAAGCTTCTGATGCATATATTGCTGCTTCTGTGCCAGTGGTAGTTGCAGCATCATTACCTTTGGCCTGTATAACGAAATTGTGCAGAAAATTATGACACACAAGTTTAATGAGATATGCAAACTGAGAAGTTCCTTCCATAAATGAGTGAAACTAGGTACCAAAAAGTAATCTAACTATAGAACAAATGCACACACAGATGCATAAAGAGCAAACTCTGAGTTATACCATGTGTCATTACACTAGAACAGATCAGGCCAATATCAGTCTAACCATGGACCATCGATATATATCCTATGCAATTAGAATGTATCATTTTCTCTAAAATATACCTTTCTTTTCAACATATTATAGAGATCAGAGATAGAAATATTAGCATAAAATTGAGATGCAAGGAACAATGTGTAGTTGATTTATCACCATTTGATTTATAAACACATAAAACTCAAAATCTTACCTGTCACTTAAAACCAAGGAGTGATTAATCATAATATTAAATGATACTAATACATATATAAGAAATATGAAACATGCTTCTAGAAGTCCAAGATCAAAGTCCTTACTTCAGCTTCACTTTGTAGATGCCTGCATAGGATTTTCCAATAAAGAGCAGCTTCTGCCTCCATCAGCTGAATGTTGGAAGTGCATCCTTCTGAAAAGTAAAAACAATATCCATAAATAATGAATTTTATCAAATTCTGAAAGAATAATGTTATATACTATGGAAGATATTATTCATGTAACAAAAAGAACTATTCTTCATGTAAAATAAAAAGTATATAATTAACTGTGGAAAAATCTACAGATTATTCATATTAGTGTAACTAAGAATAACTACTAAAAAAAATTTAAACATCTAAAAAAAGAATGTACCTATATCCTCTCAACTTCTAAGACTTTATATGCAAAAACATGTGTTGAAGAACAAATCTGATGAATGTGACTTTCGTTTGACTTATAATTTTTGCATTGACCACTGATCACCACTCCAAGGTTTGAACTCTGGACCACCAATTTTTTTCATTTAAGTGATCAGTTGCAAACATACCATTTAAAAATAATCCATCTCTCCACTTCGTGTATTGGTAACTAGAAAAGTTTTTTTTTTTATTAAGCTCTTTTTGTCATGGCCACACTATTTGTGGAATATCGCACTTGTTTTTTGTTATGTGATTTTATGCTCACAAATCACACTAATCATGATATTCTATTTTCATTCATTCAATGTTTACATTGTCACAGCATTCAGATTGTCTTTCAGCTAGGAATTCTGACAATCCCTTCTCCTTGATCACCACTTTGAGTTAAATTATTCACACATTAAAACTTCCAATAACAACCAAAAAGGTCGATTTCAGTTATCATATGCCTGCACTGACATACCTTGACACAGATCATGGGATATCCTAAGCCTGCACCGATATCAGTACATTTAATCTTGACAACTACCTGCTGCCATACAGCATGACTTTTATGCACAACTTCATCATCCTGAAAAATCTATGATGTTATGGTTAATTTATCTAGAGATCTGTAGTTAAAAATGACCAATCTTCTCAATATCTATCTAAACAGGCACCATCTCCTGGTGTGACTCAAGCAGGAAAATGAAAGAAAATAAGAGATGTAAAGTACCAACACCACAAAAAAATGATCAAATTTGTGATTTTCTAACAATGGTATTATTACCATAATTTCATATGTTTGTTTCAACTTCCATAAAAATCCCAAAGAACAAAAAACATATAAGCTTTAAACAGAATTCCAGATATTACCATTAGATGTATATGTAATAATTTTGGGCAATATTATGATTTAGCAAAGTGGAACATTCATACATATTCCTCAAAAAATGGGCAATTGGGATTTTTATACGTGAGATGTTGAAAGAGTTGCATTCCTTAAAAGCCCAAGAACTATCAGACATACTAATTTTCAGGGAATACATGAAAAGATCTAAGACTATTTATATCCACATTTGAAAATGTATCACATCGCCATGAGTAACTCTGAAATTTCTAACATTTACAAGGACAAAGTCTGGCACTCAATTGGATCGATGAACAAAATAATTATGTAAACATTAGGCAGGAAATCTATGATCTACTTTGATTGAACACTAGCGAAAAGACATATTTGTAAATCAATAACCTGTGTTTTCACAATTTGATGCCAAGAACTGTCTTGGACTCTGGTATTCTTTCAATATTATTGTTCCATCTTTGAATAGAGCTTCCATAACAGCCTCTCCAACTGATTCATATGTTTCCACATCAAGAAATCTCATGAGGGCAATCAGATCTCCACTGCAGCACTTTGCAAGCCACTCATCCTTCAGCATTTTCAAGCACTCCTTTCTTACAGATGAAGATCTATCCGAAAGTCCTCTCTGAAGGATTATGGTCCTGTGCTTGATGCTGACAGTTTCAAAATTAAAAAAACTGCTCATCATTAATTTCACTACTACTTTCAATTGGACTTTTTTTTTTTAAACAACCATTACCTAAGACTGTGAAGTGGAAATTTACTTGCCAAGACTAGGTATGCTGCTTTCCGCACTGACTCGCTAACATCAAGGGTGGATCCAACAATAGCTTCAGATGTCATGTTGGAGGGAGGCAGAGATAGAATTATTGTCTTTCGAACTTCCTGATCATTGTAAAAACAAAACTATGAGAACCAGAATATGATAAAATGCCCTAAAACCCATTAGGACAGCAAGGGATAATACATGCAATGATAACCATACGAAAGACATACTGTATTTTGCTCTTGACAAAGAGTCTGGAGAAAAAGATTAGTAATGTCACTGTCGTCTCCATCATTCACAAACCGTGAGAGAGCTCTGACTGCAAATGCACGGACCGCTGGGACTTTGTCTCCAACACGCTGTTTCATGCTGTCTATGACCTCATCCCAGAGCTCATCGCTCACCTCTGCATCATCCGGCAACCGCATTATTATCTGTGATAAAAAAAAAATTGGTAATTTTAAGGTAAATGACTCTCTGGTAAAACCCAAAGAAAGAGAAAGGTTGAGGGAAGAGGCACAGGCAGTGAAGGAAGAAGACATAATATGAACAGAACAACACTACGACTCCGAATCTATCGCAAACAGTAGAATGAAGTGGCAATCACAAAAATCAGATCTATAAATTCAATTTTTGAGTTGGCCCCCATTTGAGACTCGCAGAGAATATTCTGTTGAACGTAGCAGAAATTTTGTAAAGTATTTGACATTTTTACATATCAATCTTCAGGTTTTACAGGAAGTGCCTGGTCGATTCAAACATCCAAAATATCATCCGAATAACGTCCAAAAACGTAATTATAATGGAAAGTAAAACAAGACAATCTGAGAATTTTAACCAGTATGACAAAGGGATTTCCAGAGATTCACAGAACAATTCGTAAGAGAGAAGGTTTCATTAAAGGATGAAACTTCATTTTTCGAAAGGGAAAAGGAGAAAACAACGGATCTAAAAGCAATAGCAGAAAACCCTAAATCCATCCAATATGAGGTCAAAATTTTCATCACCTCCGAGATGATCTGGCAGGCACGGAACCTAGCCGGTCGATGGGCGGCCGCGGCGGCGACGAGGAGGAAACGGAGGAACTCCTCCAGAAAGGCATCGCAGACGACGGCGTCCTTCTCGTCGCGGCGGGCGGCGAAGGCGGAGACGAATCTGACGGCGCGTTCGGAGGAGACGGTGCGTCGGGGAAAGTCGAAGAGGGGAGTGACGGCTCGAGTGAAGGCAGCGAAGAAGCAAAGGCCGGGATGAGCGTCGGCTGCGGAGGCCGACCGGAGGGCAGAGAGCTCTTTGAGCTTGCGGGGATGGACGGCGTGGGAAAGGCGGCACTCGTCAAGAACCCTCGCGATCTCGCCGGCGAGACGCCTCTCTTCCTCCGCCATCATTGCCTTTGGATGGATATATTTATTTTGAAAAATGACTATGTTGTTCAAAGGTTCTATACATATCGTTTTTCAACATATTTTTCTAAGAAATTTTTTTTCTCTCTTGGATGATATTCCTCTCTCTCTCTCTCTCTCGATGCGAAATTTGTCGGCAGAGAATAGGCGGGAAACAGCCTCCGTTACATTTATCGACGGACGTCTTGTCTTTAACGAGGGACGTTAATAACAAAACATTTCTTGGTTGAATTATATTTCCTTGTCATATTAGTGAAAGCTGATCTCATACTTCTTTGCCGTATGTGTTATATCGACAGGTCAATTAAAGGGGGGAAAAGCATCACTCGATCTAATATTAAATATTCCATACAAATTTGAGTACTCTATCCTGCACTAATTACCAAAATAAAACTAATTATTAATTAAGGGAAAGATGGGAGTGGTGTTGGGAACGTGAACCGTACAAAGGATAAAAATAAGAACAAAAGCATTTGAGATTTTGTTTCTTATTTGATGCTAACAATTTGTACAAGCCATGCATACATCCAAATTACAATGAAACGTTGTGCAGCACTCGCTGCATAGAATTATTACATACAACCAGCAATACTACTTATGTCACTACGCCATCTCGTTCCTTTGCGGTCTCAGAATTGGAAGACGGAGTCGATGGCTCGTCACCGGCAGGCAAGTCCGAGAGTGCGGCCAAAAGCCGGCGTATGCTCGCCGATCGGATTCGCCGGAAGCTGACAGATCTCGTCGGCAAGGAGGAAAAGACGCTTGATGACTTGATGAGAATCACACACACCAGTGCTTGGACCAACAGGAACGCAGCCAACTTACCCAAGACGCCATTGAGCTCAGAGGAGGAGGCAGCATCATCCAAGGCTTCTTCCATTGCAGCAGCCGTAAGCACCGACGCGTGAAGCAGAACACCGACCGAGATGGAACGAGGGTTATATATATGGAGCCTAAATAAAGTTCACCGCTTTGGGGTTTACTTGAGGAACTACGAGGAAGCAATGATGCGTTTCCGTTTCTTCATGGCTTTCTTGAAGCTCACGTTCTTCGACAGGAGAAGAGTTCCGGCAGGAGGACTGGAAGATAGTTCGATCGCCACGCGGTTGGACAAACTTGCAAGGCATGGGCAAACTTGGTTACTTCCGAGTATGGAACTAAGGATTCCGTAATCTTATGGTCGAAGGAAGAAAAGGTCTTCTGTATGTATGTTTTAGTAGAAGATGAGAGAGTGCAAGAAAAAAAAAATCGAAAGAAAAAAAAAATATAAGTATTAAGAAAAAAATGACTAGTTAAATTTTATAATATGGATTTATATACATAAAGAGGGATAATAAAATATAATAAATATAAAATATTTATTAAACCATTTCATGATTTAGAAGATGATGTTGAGACCTACGATCTTTATTGATAGAATCATGATAATATGTTATCATAAATTTTATAATTTAGAATCATGATAACATAATATCAAAATATTGAGAGAATCATGATAATATTTATTTTTTAAAAAATAATATTTTTCCTAATAAGTATCTAGGTTTTAAGATGTTATAAAATGAGTTGTATGAGAGTTGGAATGATTTTTTATAAAAACTAGAAAGTTTTTGACACATTTCAAAATAAAAGATTCCATATTATTGCTTTGGCCACTTAGTCTTAAATTTATGTATATATATTTGAAAATTTTATAATATTTATGTTTATTTATTGTGAAAGAATGACAATTAGAAGGGGTGAGAAATTAGCTTGTCACAATAATTTTTGGTTATTGAACCAAAATACTATAACCATTTTGAAAAATACAATAATCAATTTGGTCTAACACTGGTAATAGCTTGGCTGAAAAACTTTATAAAAAAAAAGGATCAAAATTCTTTTGATTAAGAAAAACTTAAATTTCTGAAGCATGTTTTTGGTTTCCTGCAAATAGCACAGAAAGATATATTAGTATCTCATTTATCTTTTCTTTTTTTTAACCTTTTATATTGGTTGCCTCATATGTTGATTCGCTTAACCAAGAGGGTATTCACGTCATTACGCACTCAAAATTTAGGGTTCGGGTGTCTTCCCTGCCCCCTATATAAGATCAAACGGAGCCCCCAAGCTAAAATCGTCACTGATCTGCCTCCTCCGCTTCGAAAACCCTAAGGAAACCGATCGAGATCTTTCTTGCTTCAGCCGTTTAGTTCCTCCAATTGGCCGATGATGCGATAGTATTGTCCGTACCATCTGAGATCCGGTAATGCCGCTGCCTCTCTGATGCTATATCTATCTTCTGAGGCCGTGATCGATTGTTCGATTTCCTTTTGTTTTTTTTTTTTTCTCGTGTTCTTCGGAATTCTAATTCAGCAATGGCCTTTTTGGATGCTAGTCGTCAAATTCCCAAGAAATTTCGGGAGAAAAGGTGTTGCTACCGCGTTGATCTCAATTTTATTTCTTGGTGTGCATAGTCTCAAGTATGCTTACCGAAGGCAACAAATTAGAGTCTCTGATGCGCTTCTTTCGATAGCGTCGTCAGCGCTGTACGTTGCCAAGAGCGAGTCCGGGCTGAGATACTGGCATTCGTCTCGCGTCCATTATTGAATGACTTGTGCATTCAGATGCCCGGACATTTTCTCCTTGATGTGGCTGTGGAAATAAATATTATTAAGCTTATATGTTGAACGTTTTAAATGATTTGAAATCATCATATTGTTTTATTTGAAAATACATTGAAATCTATTTGATTATAGATTTGATTTTTAATTGTGTTAAATTTGATATCAGATGCTCATTAAAAGCATCCTAAAATGAAAATAATATTGGAAAAAGGTGTGATGCAAAATGGATTAAAATAAATTGGTGCATGAATTCAATATGAAATTGTATCAAATTTAATCTAAAATATTCAGAAATTTATTCTACGATATTAATACGATAAAATCGATCTAAGCTATTTGACTTGTGAGAAGAAAAAATTATCTTAACCCAAACCGATACACATTTGTCAGACTAAACTCACAATAAATTCAAACCAACAATGAGAGAGATTGATAATACCTAATATCATAATTTTTTTCGATCCATATCATTACGATCCTAAGAGAAAATATGATTCATTAATTTATATTCTTAACACATTGCCTTGACTATAAGAGACTTAAAAAGATATTTGTTATGTAGCACAATCTCAGCTGTGAGCTTATTTGTAGCGCATCTATTTATCAGTATCTGATGATTGAGCAGGCAAAATGCATTTCAAGTGAATTGAAAGCAAAATCGAAACTAAACTCTCTTACATAAAGAAAAGCTTGTAAGGTTTTTTAATTTTTCACAACACATGGTTGTACTGAACATGAGAAGAGAGGGAGAAAATACCATGTCATCACAAGCCAAGACCAATTGTTTTTTTTAATTTTGTAAGGACTTATTTGTAATGTAACGATCTAAAATAAATATTAAAAATTTGATATGATTTATGAAAGATTCATATTTAAATTAAAAATAATAATAAACATGTGTAATTAGTTAACCTAATAGTGCCATAAATTTATTTTATGGACGACACCTAAGTCCATTTCATACATGAAAGGAATTGACGAAAAAGAAAGGTGTTCTAACTCCTTTTTACATAATCTTGATATCTAATTTCATCTTAATTCTGAAAATTTTGGAAGATTTTGACTTTATATTTGATTATTTTAACGTTTGAGAATAAAATTATGAATCTAGAAATTTTCGAGATTTGACATTTTTGTATTGTTCTAGCCATAACTTTTTTCACGGATCTTGGATTTAGGAGAAATCATATTCATCTAAAAATAGACTAACATCCATTTCTTTTGATATAAAGATTGATAAATTTGGAGTCTATTTACCTATCGAAACTGTTATTTCAATTGACCCTATAAAATTTGTAAAACAGAGATTGTCGGTTTTGACCTTTCAGTATTATCTTGTTTCTAACTCTCTGTTGAAAATTCTGATTTATATGAAACATAATTTATTAGAAACTAGACTCATAAACATTTCTGACATATTTGATTTGAATGATTTGGAGCATAAAGACCTATTGAATCATTTGTTCTAATCAACTCTATGAATTCTGCAAAACAGAGATAATGGTCTTTGACCTTTGGTTACTAAATTGTTTATGACTCCTTGTTCGAAACTCCAATTTATACAAAACTTGATTTATCTAAAACTAGATTAATACATCTTTCGATTGATCTATATTTTGTGCAAATTGGAACATAATTTGTTATCCAAACAATTCATGCAATGTGCCTTTCAAATTCTGTCAAAATCGAGCTTTGATCAATTTCGCCTATTCTTGTTTCGTCTTTTTGGAAATTGATTTTAGTTAAAATCCTTACTTCAGTTAGACTTTATATTATTGCTTCAAATTTCTGTATACTTTTGTCTTATAAGTATTTGCATGCCTAAATCTGTTATTGAAAATTCATGTTTGTATCGTAATGTTTCGTATAGGCACATGCATTATGTTATTGAAACTCACAAGATCATCGATTCTATGTATTTATATATCAATATAATATGTTTGTCGGATCCAATCCTGAAATTGATCATATAACATAGTGTATTGATACACCGTATGTTATTGGTGCATCAATATGGTGATGGTTGTAGGTTGATCGTCGTGAATCATGTGTGTTTAAGGTGGCTCCTAAGGTATGTATTGGTAAATGTTAGAGCTTTTACTTTTGCTACTGATCTGCTGCTCTGTATCATACTATTGCTTGGAGAAATATGATCATCTATCACCGTATTGATATTGGCCATAGGATTCTTCATAATATGATGGTATGAATACGATGAGCTACGTTTTGTGTTTATGTCGTGTAGGCTCTGTTGCATCTGCTAAAAATCATCCATCGGCTTCCCCTTCCCCTTCTCCTACTGGGGATGCGTTTCCTCTTCTTCTATTGCCTCGATGATAAAACGCAAAGGACGTTAAGGATCTTCATCCTCATTAAGTAGAAGATCCTCTAGGTTCTCCGTCGCTTTGACCCACTCTAACATCGGCTCTGAATCTTCTTTGTAGAAATGGAGATCGATGGGATCAATCTATGGTTCCTTTGGCTCCTTATCTAGCTTGACATACTGCAACCTTAAATAATTAACATTAAATATAATTGATAATCAATATATGTAACTTTTTCTCACTAGGATCCATAGTGTAACGACACGATACAGCTACAACGTCGGAGAATGAACCAACTGTTTCTCGAAATAATCAACCATCGATAAGAGCATCAGTTGTATCAATAGTGTTTGGCAAGAGCCGATATATAATATTTTGTAGTGTCATTAGTAAATCATTTTATGTTCCGAGAGTATATCGATATTGAATTGCCGGGTTTAGATAATACGTTGCAAGACGTAATTTTGTTAGTATGATATTTTATTATCTAAAAAATAATAAATTAAATTATTCTGAATATGAATTTACCTGCATTATGGATATCTTGATCTATATAAACTTCGATCCAACGATCAATGATCCGTACGTATTGGTCGGCCTTAAAATCATCTTTGAATGCTTTCCTGACCTCCTCTCTTGCTGAAATCAACTTATATTTAAGATACAACATCGGTGGACGCTTGTCCATATCGACCTTACGGAGGACAATATAAAATGGCTCCACACCTTTTATGATTTCTACCGTAGTCTCCCAAAATCTAGAGGAGAATGGGCTTTTCTGTCTTCTTTCCATCGCTCAATCTAGAATATCTGGAATCAGACCACTCCTGTGAGGTGACCATTGCTTTTAAGTCATGCCTTTTTACTGTAATGACTTTAATGCAATAAAATTGGTAGCAAACCGAGTAATTCCATGTTGGAGTATCTCACCATTTACATACTTTTGCATTAAAGTGTAGACCCAATGATGATTATATATAAACTTTATAATTGATTGTGCTCGAGCTACATAATTCTTGACCATATCTAGCTCACCAATATCCTTCAGCATTAGATCTATACAATGAGCTGGAGTTCAAAACAAAGTTTTTCTTTTTTCCAATAATTACAAATCGACCTTCTTGAAATTTGCTCCATTGTCGGTTATTATTTGGACAATATATTGTGGTCCAATCTCCTCTACTATAGTGTCCATCAAGCTCTCAATGTAGTTTGTATCTTGGATCTTTTCAGAAGCATTAACGGACTTATGAAACACCACTCTTCTGTTGCAATAAATAAAAAAGTTGATGATACTCATTCTTGTTGGTCCTGTCCAACTATCACATATCAGTGTCACCCCATATTCATCCTATTGCCTCTTGAAGGATTTGATTAAATCTTTTAGTTCTGCCATCTCCTCATCTAAGTACACATCGTAAATCTCCTTCGGTGTTGGAGGTTGGATCCCCGTGCCAAACTTTTGAATAGAAGAGATCATACTCTGATAATATGGACCTTGGGCTGTGTTGGCTGGAATCCTGTGGAAGTTGAACCATTTTGATATTGTCTTCCCAATATCCCGTTTTTTTTCTTTCATGTATGCATCGTCAATCCATGTCTGTTTCGCTATTTGTGGGGGATAAGCTTGCAGATCAATATCAACAATATCTAATGCAGACCTCCTTCCAAGACCTCTCATAAAACCACGGAGTTCACCATACCTCATGCTACTAGTTCGGCCTAACTTAGAAGGAGTAGTTGGCTACCTTATGCTGGCCTACATCTGGATTCCACTACCACAGCCATGCTCCAATTGTGAATCGGGTCGTCAATGCCTCATTGCTTCATCGATCGTATACTGATGCTCCAATGATGCACGAATCCTAGCCGTGAGATTTAAGTCGACTTGATCCCTGCAACCCTCATATTGATCATAAATTAGTTCATGCGTAGCCCTATAATATTCTTCCTCAACTCTTTCCTTTTTTTTAATGTATCTTTCTTTGCTTGTTGTAGCTTGCTTTGAAATAATTTACGGATCTTCGTCGTAACCTTCTTACATTTTGCAACATCAGGATACCCGCCAGCTAAATGCATTTTCACCTGAGTTATTCCTCTACCCTTGCCAATGTAGTCACAATAAATATATTGCCAATGATGACGGTTCCCATCTATCTTTCAAGCATTAACCCATGCATCATCATGTGACTGTTTCTTTCGTGTCATGATCCTACCAAATTTAAATTATATAAATTATAAAGTATAAACATATTGAATTGACCAAATATCGATCAAAAATCACTAATCGCAACATTAAATAATTTTATTAAAACATAACTAATCATATTTTATCATCATAAATATGTTACATATATAAAAAAAGTATTAAATATATAATTTTGATCCAATGTAATTCAAATTATGATAAAATCATCATTAGATACACTAATCACCTGATTAACATAGTTAATTACTCGTTAATTACTTCTCTTTCAACACTATAAAAATTGTCAAACAACCTAATAGGTATTAAAGACATTAAATTGATATAAAATCGATCAAATTTTGATTAAATCATCATTAAGATGACTAATCATAGCATTAAATAACTTTAATAAAACCTAATTAAACCTATTTTACCATCATATATATGTCAAACACATAAAAGAAACATTAAATATGTAATTTTGATCTAATATAGTTTAAATTACGATGAAATCATCATTATACACACTAATTAGATGATTAACATAGTTAATTTTTCACTAATTATTTCTCTTTCAATACTATAAACATGGCAAATACCCTAATAGGTATTAAACACATTGAATTGACATAAAATTGAATAAATTTTGATTAAATCATCATTAAAATGACTAATTATATCATCCAATAACTTTAATAAAACTTAATTAAACTTATTTTATTATCATAAATATTTTTTAATATTTAATATGCATGAAATATAAATATTTGACCTATTAAGTATGTAATTTTAAATTAATCAATATTAAACACACTAATCATAATATTAAAGATCTTAATTACTCTTTAATTAAAGAAAGAGAATACATATCTTTTGATTAGAAAGTTCTTTCTCTTAATCTTTCCAAATTAGCCTCGATTCAATTCATAAATCGTTGTTTTGTAAAGTTTGGAAGAGCACAAATGTGAGAAAAAAAGAGTTTGAGATAATTTAAGAGAGTACGAGAATGTAATGGAGTGAAATAGGAGAGAAGAATGGTTTAAATACGATGAAAAAGGGCTTCCACGGTCAATTTGACCGTTGGAGCACTATAGCACTGTTATCGAGCTATACCGGGTGGTAACGGTCAAAATTTCGACCGTTATCGCCCAATATTACCTCATATCGTCCAATATGGGGCGCTTTTAAACGTTCCGCTTGGTAGCGGGTGGTCCGTGTACCGGTATGCCATCGGACTAGTATGCACCGCCCAGGCGGTACCATTCGAAATTGCATATCATGATTAAAACCATTAATCACAGTATTAAGTAATTTTATTAAAACCTAATTAAACTTATTCTACCATCATAAATATGTTAAACACATAAAAGAAATATTAAATACATAATTTTGATCCAATATAGGTCAAATTACAATAAAATCATCATTGGATACACTAATCACATAATTAAGATAATTAATTACCCACTAATTACTTCTCTATCAACACTATAAATATGTCAAACACCATAATAGATATTAAAGACATTGAATTGATCTAATATCGATCAAATTTTGATTAAATCATCATTAAAACTACTAATCACAATATTAAAAAAACCTATTATACCATCACAAACATATAATTCAATACTTAATATGTATAAAATATAAATATTTGACCTATTAAGTATCTAATTTCAAATAAATCAATATTAAACACACTAATCACAACATTAAGGATCTTAATTACTCCCTAATTAATACTATTCTATCATCAAAAGCATATCAAATAACATATTAAACATTAAGTCATACATCACATAGAATAGGCTTAATCATCTCATAAATCAATAAAAATCTAGAAAGAGAATACATACCTCTTGATTAAAAAAAATTTCCTCTTAATCCTCCCAAATTAGTCTTCTAAATTTGATTCAATTCACAAATCATTGCTTTATTGAGTTTAGGAGAGTGAAAATGTGAGAATAAAAGAGAGATTATAAATAAAAATGAGTTTAATAGAGTTTAAAAGAATATGAGAGTAAAATGGATTGAAAGAGGGGGAAGGAAAGGGTTTAAAAACCCTTTAGGATGTCTGTAACAGTCAAATTAACAATTAGAAAACCATTATCAATCGGTAACGATCGGTTTCGATCGTTACTGCCGGTACAACCCTATACCAAGCGGTATGGTACAAAATTAAAAACTTTGGTTGTTGTATGTCTTTAAAGAATCACTATCAAACTACACAATGAAGAATCACTAAGATATATTTTCAATGGATGAGAACAATTTCAAAGAACACTTTAAAAACCATCCATGTAAAATAGTTGCTTTAGAAGGACTAGTCCTTGCAATTTAATGGACGAGAACAATTTCAAGAATACCTTAAAAACCATCCATATCGACATACCGAGCTCTGTTTTGTATGGTATGTATCGATATATACCGTCGGTACGCTAAGGTATATCGATGGTACTCCCTAAAACCTTAAAAATACCTTCATCTATCACGTCAGGACGTACCGATCAGTATGCTTCGATAACGATCGAAATCTGAGGTAGTATCAATCGATATGTCTCGGTATTGGTCAAAACACTAGTACTACCCGGTAGAGGATGGTCCATGTACTGGTATCATTTCGCACCAATACGTACTGCTCGTACCAGATGATACACATCAAAATTGAGAACCCTGATAAGAAGGACTAGTCCTTGCATTTTTAAACCTAATCATGGTATTTCTTCTAACACTGCCAATGCAGGTCTTGATGAACAAGTTGGAAGGGTTTGTTAGGTCACTCAACACGAGAAACTACACAATAATAGTCACTAAGATCTTTTTAGTAACTGTGTCGTATCAAATCAAAGTAACGGCCAACAGAAATCTACTATCCATAAAATATAGCTGGAAGTGTGGAACACTTGACTTATTCTGGAAAGGCAAACTGCATGCACCAAGTGATCCCTATCTCAGGAACTCATCATTTCCTAGCCTGATAAACAATCACATAACCATGTGGTTGATTACTCACGTTGCCTGTCTGTATCTCAACGACAGAAACAATATTATTCCAACCCCAAAACGAAGATGGATGTCAAAGTCAACTACTCGGTCAAACAAAAAAAAATGAAGCGTAAGCTCGCAGTCAGCAATTAAAACGATTCACAGCGGAGCGAATAAATAAACAGGCCGACCAAATTAGAAGAAGATACCTCGTCGAGGCAGGCGAACGACGCGATCAGGGACGAGAGGAACTTTTCGCCCTCCGTCCGCTAGGGCTTCAGACCCCGGGTCGGGTTAACGGACAAGGGGCGGAACGAGGGCATATCACGAGGTCCCCGTTCTTCTGGTCCTTCACCACCATGTTATATGGATTAGGGAGAAATTGAGGCATTTTTCCTTGATCCGTTAACCGGTAGAGGTTTGGTTGATATAAGATGCAGAAATCTTATTTTTATGTATAGGGAGGGATGAGAGTTTGTAATTTACGTGGGAATATATAAATGATTTTGAAGCACTATTTTTAATGTAATTTAGGTATCAAAGCACCATTTTTTCTAGAAATGGTACCAACGAGGTTCCTTCATAAGGGGCTTGTTGGAAAGATTCTAATGACTATGATGTGGACAAAAGATCGTTTCATTTTCTCCCGAATAGGGTGGTGGTATTTCAAGCTTTACGTCATCAAAGTCAATCAGGATCTCTTAGATTTGCTCTACAAAATATATTCTCATTTCAATCTTCCACATCTAAAAAATAATTACTCCCATCAAAATTTGACAATTGAAAAATTAAAATTATAGAATGTCATATGTTGAATCTTTAAAGTTAGATTTGAGCACAAATGAAGGAGCAAATTAAGTGATATTTCGATCTATGACAAGACTAAATATTTGAGCTACAATAACTCCCATAGCCACTAACAAGGATACCATGTACCAACTTTGTAAGATGTAAAACTAGGTTCATAAGGTGCTAACAACCCGGCCGAGGACGACGAGGATGGTGCATATGAGTAACATAAGTTTTACAAGGCACTGAAGCAGATATAATCACAAGAACAATGAAAATAGCTACATTTTTGTACTGATCCCTACATCAATGGAGCATTCTGGCTACAGTCAAATCATGAACTTCACAAGCAAGTACTGGGTCTACATTCACTAACCGACATGAATTAAAGGAGGCGCAGGAAACTCTGACCTGTATTCTTCGGTGTCTTTTTAGCTCGATGCACAAGACTCCCCTAAGGTAGGTTCTTGGAAGAGTTGATGAACAGTGACCGACATCTTGCTACTTTAAGCTGCACAGTAAAAATTACAAGAGGTTTTAGACAGAAACAAGTATTGTCTCATGGATATAGTTTTGACTGGTTTTACCTTTCAGTCATTCCATAGCTGTGCTTAAAGTGAAAGCTTTATGGTCTTGCATGGTCAATAAATAACTTTCTTGTACGGCAAGAGACAAATTCAAAGTGTAAATTTGTGACAACAAACAGATGGCAACAATAGATACAAAATAATTCACATTACAAACAAAGCCCAATTTACAATATTTTCTTTACACAACACACAAGTTATGACCTATAGAATGCTGAACAAAAATGGTATCCTCCATTTATGTGGTTCCCGTCTCATGAAACCCACTCTCACATGGATTCTAAATCTCCAGGTTCGTTTCCTTGAGCGTTCTTCAGCTTAGCCATTAGAACCCACATGTTTGCCAGTTCATTCTCCAAAAAGGTCTCCCTTTGTTTGGATTCCTCCACTTTCTTCTGAAGCTCTGCTTCTCTCTTTTCCTTTTCCTTGAGTGCAGCTTCTAGCTCTCTTTCACGGCTGACAGTTAGTTCCCTCTTGATAATTGGTTCATGCCGTTTTACATGGCTATCTCTTTTGGTATTCTTTGGTCCATTGCTTACCCTCCGCTGACCAGAGTTTCTCATAGAGGCCAATTCAGCAGTCAACCTCTCATTGTGGTTCATGAGCTTCGTGACTTCCTCTGATAATGCCTTCAACTCCACACCTGCAGCTGAAGCCAACCCTTTTGCGTATGCACTCTCCTCGGCCAACTTCTGATTTCGTGCTTCTAGTTGGCTTTTTGCGTCACTTAATTCAGATACCTTTTGTTTTAGCTCTTGAAATTCAGATACCTAAGGGGTTACATGAAAAGTATAATAAAATTAAAAGGTAATTGGCTCTATCCAGAATGTGAAGTGTCAGAAAGCAAATTATATGTCTAGGGAACCATCATGAACAAAAATTTATTAACTTTTTGTGACTATGACAATATTATATGTTAATCTCAGTCATATTCTAACCAAACGAGTACACCAGGCTAGAAGAACTTTAGGTTTTAGTTGTTGCAAAGAAATAATGGAACAGAAAATGAAGCATGGTGAAGCAAAAACTTGTAACATGTGACATGACAAATATATTACTTGTATATTCAAGACTTTTATAGTGGATTATGTGTCAAATAACTGATGATTATTTAGAGCCCAAAAATGGACCCCAAAGTTCAATTTAATACTAGATCATTTGGTTTAGGAACCCTGTAGTAAGCCAAAGTCCCATGTAAAACCTCCTAATGTTGATGCATGCAATTAGAACAAACTGCCAAGAAATCTTTCAATTCTAAAGAGTAGGTGACCAAGACAGGATGAAGAACTGATGTTCAATGGATCACAAGAAGGGGTTAAAACAAAGATTAAATAGATAAAATCTAGAGATAAAACACAAATAAAACATTATAACAAACGACAACTATAAAATTGCTTGTGGCCATTAATACAGCCATGCAGATGCCAGGAGCTAAACTTGCAACATCATGAATAGTAGGATCTGCTGAATTGTTACATCTGATAGCAATACACAAGATTTCAACTAGAGTTTTCAAACAGTTCTCGATGTAGGCTATATTTTAATCAGGGACCAGATTGATGGACCTGATCTAAATATTCTATAACGAATATATAGAAAATCAACCTGTTTTGATACATATATATTGCTGATCAAATTAAAGACAACATTTTTAATGAAGCTTATCTTTAATTTGGAGCCAAAATGACCAATTTGAGGTGATGCATCATACCTCTCAACAGGATTCTAGCTCAACTCTCTCTCTCTCTCTATTCTCTCTCAGTATATTTTAGATTTAAGTGGTTTTTTTTATGGTTTTATGAAGCAAACATATAGGACAATGGGTGTTTGTAGACTATGAGCATTTACAGTTTATACAAATGGATAAGCAATAAATGGTACCAACCAAATGTGCCTGATGTAGGAACTTTGCAGAGATATCTATTGATGGTGCCGACTCCATAAAGTTTGTTTGTTCACAAAAGTACTGTGATTTGACACTCACTGAGGAGAAATCCTTCATTTCAACTGTTTGGACAAGTTGTTGTTTCAAGGAAGCAATTGTTTCATGCAGTTCTTCGCATTCACATATCTGGTAAATAGAGATTTGAGTATCAGAGTCTATAGCTGGTCATCACAGAAACAGAAGAAGCTAACAAAATTTTCAAGTCCTTGTACAATAAACCTTTTGCTGCAGCTGATCCTGTATTATACTGTTGTCTGCAGTCTTTACCTGAAAAAGAGTTACTCCTGTGTGAGTTTAGTTCAAAACTTCAAATAATGCACTGGTATGTACATTCTGAAAAGATTCTTCATGAATGTCATGTTTAACCAGTTAAATGACTGATAAAGCAGAAAGACAGATAAATAAGACATACAATTTGAAGCATTACATGTAAGGTACCAAAAGACCAAAAGACGCATTTGTTTGCTAAAAAAAGAGTGCTCAACAAAAATGAATGAGTACCTCCAGTTCAAGAGATTTCTCATTTAGTTGTTCTAGTAGTTCAGCATATGACTGCAAAAGGGAAAAAACACCATCAAATGTAATTAGGCAGAATAAAAAACCAGTAGTATACAAAAGATCAAGGAACTAGATCTTACTGGTGAAAGCCCCAATTTGCTCATTCTGTTTTGAGTCACTGAGATTGAATTTGCCATCTGTTTTTCCAGAGAAGCTATTTGCTGGTTCTTGGCCTTTATCTCTTCACTGGCCTTACTCATCTCCATCTTCAAGTTCAAGAATTACCACATGAAGTGTTGGTCTATCACAATTTAGTTTAAGGGAATAAAAGAGAGAATAATTACTTGAATTCGTTCATTCTTTGGGTTCTTGGCAGCTTCATCTGAAAGTCGCTTTAGAACACTTGAATGAAGTGCCACTTCTCCAGCGAGAATTTTTAATTGCTCTCTGAGCAATTCAACATGATCTATTGTTTTAACGGTAATCTGGTAACAAATAAAGTATGAAAATTAACAGATTTCTGATAAGCAAACCATTTTCTTATGCACATAAGAATGGACAAGAAGCACAAACCGCCAGAAAACTCCCAATTAAAAAAAGAATAAATTTATTATTTTATTGCTTCTGGTGAATAAATTTTAAAAAAGCTATTCCTATCTTTAACCAATAGCACCAACATACACATTGTGAAAGAAAAACATAAACAATCAAATTATGTCTTCAAATTGTTATGTTGCTTGGTTTCTGGGAGATCACTCTTTATCC
The DNA here is from genome assembly GCA_001649415.1 of Musa itinerans. NCBI lineage: Eukaryota > Viridiplantae > Streptophyta > Magnoliopsida > Zingiberales > Musaceae > Musa > Musa itinerans. Next base: position 226,747 of record LVTN01000298.1, read on the forward strand.
TTCTTGTATGCCATAGGACTGATGCATGTTTACCATAAACCTAATGAAGTTACTCCATTTCCTTGTGTAAAATAGTTATTCAGTTCCTACTGTGATTTGTTAAACTAAATAAGGATTAGTTACAGAATCCAACACATTTTTGACTTAGAATACAAGGAAAACTTGCAGCATTATCGTGCTATTTTAGAAGTTTTTGAAATTTGTCTTTTCCTTTCTCCAATCAAATTTAATTATAAGAGATTGTTGAACAACTTTCTTGTGAAATCCAGTAATTTAATTCCAGAAAATTCAGTACATGTTCTTTTTTTTCAGTTTTCATCTCTAATAATAAGTATTTAGTCATTAATGTAGTACTGAATCCCAAAGTGTTAAATATTGATCTGAGACCATTTTCAGCAACTTAAACCAGTATGGTCCTAAAATACAAAAAGCAAGGTTTGCAACACTATGGGTATGGTTCAGTAAGGTCATATTTACCAGTCTGATACCCACCAACATGCAGACTAAGGTAAACCAGACCTGTATTCCCCTTTTTTTGTCCTTTTTGTGATTTTCTCAAAACTCGGTACATACCAACAGACCGACACTGTTGGTACTACTTGTGTATCACTGAAAAAACATGGTGGTACATCAGGTAGAACTGAGCCATATGGTCCATTTGCTGGTGAATAGTTGGATTGGTAAATGCGGTTGGTATTTACTTGTACAGTTGGTTATTTAAAGTTTAAACCCTATGAACTTTGTATATATTAGCCAAATTGTTTATTTGTATGTTCAAATTATTAAAAGTTCCCTACTAAAAGGGGCCTAGACAAGTGTCTATCTATATGATGCATGAAATTGGATGAATATCCTTGATGTAACTTGTAGTTTAAGTATTTGCCACAAAGAGTGATATTTGAATATGGAACCTATATGGATGGAAAAGGTACTGATATTGATTAACTATAATATTTATGAACAAGCTCACTCAGAAACTCAAGCCAGCAGCTCCAATTTCTCTTTTTTAATTGTTTAAATTCTGATGAAACTATACAATAGGCTTTTCTTTACCAATTTTCTATTCATTCAAATAGGACTCTCAGCAATGTTAAAAGCAGGAGTGGCATTTAAGAGAAGTGTAATATTCTTTTCTGAATAGCTGCACAAGTGATTAACTTCAACATTGTTGGTCAACCACCACTTGACAATATTTAACAAATTTGAAGGAGCAAGTAATGGATATATTAACAACAATATTGTGATACAGACATAAACAAGTTACCTAACTATCATGAATAAGTTTGTTTGTAGGTTTTCATTTATGATATCCTAATATCATACAATTACTTGGTGCAATATTTCAAAAGTTATTTTTCAAATAAATAGCCATTTTAATTAAATGGAGTTTACAGCAACCATATCAAAAGACACGATATTGGATAGTTACTTTCATTGCATACCAGAGGTGTCTCTTGGAAAGAGAGATCATCAGCACGAAGTTCTCTATCATGGACCACATCAAGTAGATCATCGGGAGGAATACTTTCTGGAATTATGGAATTCAATATTCCAGGTTCTGAAGGGAAGTTTACACTTTCTGCTTGAGGAGTAGAAGGTGTAGTGTATGACTTTGTAACACTTGATTTGTCACCATCTGAACTTGTCAACGTTGTCAAACCACTATCTCGTTTCTGGAAAAAAGAAAAACAATCAAGGACGAAGATAGCATAATGGTAAAACAGCATCAACTAATCATCTTTACTAGATTATGTAGCCATACTGACAGAACTTGAAGAACTCGAGAAATGTCAGAGCTATAAACAGGGATATTTCAAAAATTCCCTATCATGAACTTGGCAAATATATTTTGCATATTGTTATTAATCATACACTTCGTGGATACATGCTTGATGTTTCCTTGGAGGTTTTTTAACTGCCCAGTAGAAGGCTTGTACCAATTTCCCTGTTCCATGTACCAGAGACTATCAAACTGCAAATACCACCCGTATCAAACCATATTGGATGGTATTGCAGACCTTTTTTTTCATAAAAGTTAATTTTAACAGATAAACACCCCCTTTTTAGCTAATAAGATCTTTCAGAAATTGAGAATGAATTCATCATGAGCGTTAAACATTGGATAAATCACAATTATAATAAGTACAGTGAAAATCAGTTCAGAAGCCCAGACTTTAGTTTAACTAGTTTCAACAAATATTTTTTAAAAAAATGAGAAAATAAATGAGATATTTAAAATTTGGTCTCGTTTTAGATTATGGTTGGACCATGGAGTTCCACCTTTTCCAGCTTCAGCTTTCACTCTGAGTCTCAGAACCGAAATCATAAAATTCTAGACTCAATTGTGTTGTTTAGTATCATTATAAGTAAATTTTCATAATCTTTAGACTTTCGGTTGTGCTGCTTTATCGAATATGTACTATTAAGCATGTGAGTCACAGTGACAATCATTGTAGTAATGAATTAACTACCAAGTTTACTACTGAACATAAAAGAGAACAATGTACTAGTATACATATAAGAATGGCATATTGGCATGATAAAAATCTGAGAGAAATGCAACCAAATAATTGGCCTAGCACAAGTGTCCATAGACAGGCTGGCATGTCTCTGAAATAAGGGCCTTGCCACCAAACAGAAAGTCTAAATTTTAATTGCTAAAATCTTAGAATATGAAATTCAATGAAGTATGAACTTTTCAAGAAGAAGCTAAATAGGAGTTCCATTCAGACAATTATGCTATATGGCTTGATGATATATCATATTTTTTTACAACAGATGTAAACTTATCAATTTCAATTAGCGGTAACTGCTGAAAATGGAGAATCAAAATGCACCCGTGGTTTTAAATACTGGCAGGCATGATGCATACCTACTGGTATTTAATGGTCCGAGCAAGAACCAGTATTGGATCATATAGTCCAGGTACTGGCCAGTATTTAAACTTTTAAATTTTAATAATTTCATTAGTTAATACAGGATGGCATGGGTCGGTGGTCTAACCTGTACCTATGTGATAAATTATTGTAAATTACTGTAACTCTGATTTAGAATGTTGCCTCTACCTATGTGATATAGTTATGTATGTGCTCTAAGCATCTGTTGGTCACTCTTTATCATTGTCATTGTCTGCTGATAGACTTTTAATAACTATCCTATTTTCATTTTTTCTTAATGCAATTACATTGTTCTGTTGCTTCCTGTATAGGATGATAGCACTAAAAGGTGCAACAAGTTCACTTGTTCATAATAAAGAAATCAGGTAATGAAAGTCAACATAAATCAAGTGACACAAGGAATTCCAATTATATTGACAAGTAAAAAGAAGTTCCCTAGCTTGAACCATCAACTCAGCTGTTCATACCCGTAGCTTGAACCAATTTAGGAGTCCATGTTTTTTGTTCTTTTTCTCCTCTTTCAAAGCATCATCATTAGTTTCACCAAATCCTTCAAGTGGAGCATAGAAGACACCATTTTCATTATCTAATATCATATCTCGTCTCCGATATGGGAGATAAGCAAGCTGCAGGATGACATAATGTTCTAAATTAGATCATCAGAGAATCAATGGAAAAAATAATTAGGTGTTCAATTGATATTTTGAACAAAACAATAAGAAGGGAATAGTAAATTATCTATTCAAGAATTCATGTGCATAGATTTATAAGACTCCTGACCTCCTCTTCTCCAAAAGAGTGTCTTCGCCTAGGAGCAGCATGTGGAGGAAATATTGGAGACTGGTTTGTTTTTGTAGAAACCAAAATTAATTTTGTCAAACGTTGTATCCTTCCCAGTAAAGCAGCTTTGGCTTCTTCTTCCTGTTCCAGCCTTGACTGTAGCTTGACATGACCATCCTCTAGCTTTTCATGTAAAAATTTGCACTAGTCAAATTGACACTGAACAGTAACTAAAAAATTTAATTCTAGGAAGTCACTGAAACCATAGTCCCACATACAGCTGTTAAGTAAAATATAAAAATCCATAAATGGTGCAGCACCAGACTTCCAAAGAGTAGTATGACATAACTACAACAAATAGGTTTTCATATAATAGGTCGATGTGATGTCTTTTGAACTAAAATTAACCAAAGAAGAAATTTAATCTATTGTTACATCTAACATGTCTTTAATAGGTACATGTAGCTGACTGAGGCAAAATTTTCATTTTCCATTTTCTTCCAATTAGTTATTATCTTCTAATCTATTCCAGTTGTAAAATTGCACCATCCTACACATTTGACCCTGAAAATTTCATGCCTCTAATCTTTATTGTAGTTAGTATATCAATAATAAACTACATATCAATATTTATTGAAAATATTTAATAAATTATTGGAAAAAGGGACAAAATAGACTGGTTAAAGAGCTTAGGAACTTGAACCTCTTACTATTTTTTACGCCACCTTCAAGGACCTTTTATTTTTTTACCTTAGTCATTTTTACCTTCTAAAGTATTAACAATGAAACATGAACAACTAATATACCTATATGAGTAGGTGGGACTTTCCAGATAACATGGACTACTAACAGTCATACTTTTAGAAGTTGGAACATGTTAAGATCTAATCCCAAACACAGACACACTGACTCTGAAACAAACCATAAATGTATGTCCCAAGTGGAAGTGTGGAACAGTTATTTTCTCATCATAAGACCTTAAAATACAAATATATTGTACCTAAAATGCTAGAAAGTTTTCATGGAAACATTCTGCTCCATAGAATTCATCCCCAAGACTAGATGAAAGACAAGCGCCTAGTCCTCGATCACTGAATGTCCAATACTTGATACATGACAGTGACTAACAATTTTCACTAACCGGACTATAAATTCAGTGACCTTAAATCATCATTAAGGAATAACCATATATCTACATTAACAGAAAAGCTTTGGTGTCACTACACATTTGAATATAGGCCTTGTTGGTGGGTTAAACAACACACAGACACTTGAAATTGTTTCCCACATCGTTATTAGATATGTGCTGGTATGAGTCATCGAAGAAACTTTTCCCTAAGGCAACATTATGATTCTTACTGGAGGTGTGTCAGAAATAATCAATTCCCCAAGTTTGATTGACTTCAATTGGTGCAGACCAGTTCTAGCTGACTTTTAAGTTTTAACTGTAATATCAGAAAACCAACCAAATAAGTATTAAGAACCAGACAATACTGTTACATCACTCAAATCTCAATTATGTTATTGACTTTGATAGCCTCTTTCATGATTCATTCATCATCGATATAATAATAAAACTAGAAAGACAATAACATATGAACTGAATAACATGTAATATTTTAAAAATGAACAGGTTCATGAGGTTACCTCTAAATATTCTATTTAAAAGCAAGGTGTTATATTACCTTCCAAAAGGTGCATTGCACAAGTATGCAATGATGACCTACCTTTTGTTTTAAGAGAAAAATGTTATCTTCTCCAGTATCTTTCTGTGGAGTAACTGTCACAATTCCTCTCTTTAACTGTTCTAGCTCTTGTTTTAAGCAACGGATCTCATTTTGGTACTTCTTTATCATAGACTTTTCATCTATAATCTACATCAATAAATGAAACCTTAAGACAATTATACAAGTGAAATAAGTCAAAACATAGAAGGAAATGTAAGATAGACAGACAAGGAATAACATTTGCTAGAAATTAAACTCCACTTAAGGAGTTGGTGGACTATTATCCTTAAGCTAGTCAAACATTTACTTAAGTCTGATGTACATACTTTATTTTGTGAAGCTTGAATCTCAATGCATTTTGCCCGATGGGCAAATTTCAGTGTGTTATGTGTCTCCTCTGCATTGCTTGATGATGGGGTTACTGTACAGATGAGCTAACAAAAGAAAAATGAATTCAGACTTAGCCCCTAAATTAATGATTTTGATTAAAGTTGCACAGTGAGTAACATCAACTTACAGAAACACGCCCTTGACCACTTAAAGATGATTGGAGGAGACGAGTTAATTTGGAATCTCTATAAGGGATATGTGTAGCTTTTCCATCAGTCAATTTTGCAATTACCTGGAAAATGAAGTAGTTTAGCAAATTTACAGGAAGAATTAGATAAATAAAGATGTGGGTTTGCTCAACATTAGTATTACATTGTGATCAAGCACATTATTATATCAAAGAGTTCAATGTATTATATTTCAGTTCAATCTAATTAATGATTCCAATTCATGGCATCTTAATGAATTTATCATGCAGAATCCAACTATAATGAAAGAACTACTAAAATCAAGGTTCGCCATTTCGAGTATTGGACCCATCTCAGAGATTTGTCAGACTGGTACATATCGATCTGTACTAATGTACCAACACATGGTATGTTGGGGGTGTGCTATGTCTTGGTCGCCAATCGAACCAGTCTATACCGCCCGTACCATACCAACTCGGGCAGTACAGCAAATGATAAGTAAAATTACAACTGAAACTAGATCATGTGAAGAATAAAGGATAACTTAGCAGGTTCAGTAGAAGCTTGCTGGATTGGTTTTGTTCCAGCTAACTATGCATCACATGGCACAAGCTTAAAAGCATTTTCAAAGTGTGAAGAGTGAAAAATAATTCCCTAGTCTACTGAGTTCCAACTATTGATATTTTGGTTTGTCATTTCACAAAGGATTCCACAATTAGAAAATAACTATTTAGTTGACCAAAAGAGATGATTTTAGATTCAGCATTCATATAGGAGAAAGTTCAGCATAGTATCCCTATATTGAATGTTTTAATGCTGCTCTAGAGAGGAACAAAGTTCAGTATGACATGGATTAAATGAACACCTCTTCATGCTCTGCAGTTTGAAAGATTAACAAATTTATCCTTGTTGGTCCAATTATATTACAGTCATGTAGGATTAGTTGTTGCCTCTACACCCTTTTGGTCTTAGCTGTTCTTTATAAAATAAGCAAAAGAACTCAAACTAAGTAAAGAAGCTGATGAGTAACAACCATGATAGGAGCACTCCTAGCTAAATGAAAGGCTGCTAATCCCTGTAAGATTCATAATCAAATTACTGCTTTCAGAAAATTTCAGTAACCTGTATCATCATATCAAATAGCTCATTCTTGAATCATGAACAAATACATGTAGCAGTAGCCCATACTTGTAGGATCCAAGAATTCTTTTAAAATCATTTGATAAGGAGTTTTTTGAACAAATAGTTTTGCTTTCAAGTTTCAACTTTAAACTTCTTTGTTCAACGACTAGATATTAACATTAGAGTTAGTAGATGATTTTGTTTCCCATATATCGTGATCACCTATAAGTTTGTTATATAATGTTGATGAAATCAAAGGCTGCCCTAGCATAAAATATGCTCACATAAAAGTGATTTTAATTTCGTACCATACCGCCCAGTACGGGCGGTACATACCAGTCCGCCAGCAAACTGGTACGTGGACCACCCGCTACCAGGTAGTATCAATGATATAACCCCGTATCGAATCATATAGGGCTGTACCGGGAGGTAACGATCAAAATTTTGACTATTACCACCTGGTACAGGTCAGTAACGATCGAAATCGATCGTTACCAAATGTAACAGTGCTCCAATGGTCAATTTGAATGTTACCAATAGTGCACAAACCACCACATATCTTTTAGCTAGATTATCCACCTTCAACTAGCAATTAGATTTTAGGCCATCCAACATAAGAGTGTGATGTTATATCAAATGCAATAGTAAATGGTGGAACATTCTCTCCATATTTAATTGTTTTAGTCTTCCACAATTTACATTACCATCTTCAGCCTGATCCTCCTGCATTGGAAAAATGTATCATACTATGAGATGAAAACATTTAAAAACTACAATCATATCCTTGTTATTTATCCATGGTTGGGGATAACCAGACAAACCATAAGTATGCAGAATCTGAAACCATCATCCTACCACTAATATAGTGATACCTATTCCTAACTCTAAGCCATCATGATATGCAACATCTTTACAATTAAAAAATAAAGTCTAAGCAAGCCAACTTGAAAACCTTCTTTAACCCTAGTCTTGCATGAACACCTCAGTATGGAACAATTTAGTTCTATAGTTAGCTATGTAGTGCTTATATTATAGGCCCTACTGAATAGTTCCAAAATTTGTAGAATATCAGTTTCTAACATAATCATCTTTATGAGGGAAAAATTTTGGTTGCATCAAATGTTTTACTGCCACCTATATCCTAATTAGTGAGTCCAGCTATTTCCTGCCAACTTCTAGATTGTAAAGGGATACTCACTTTCAGCTTGCTATCACAAAGTTCACAAAGAAGACTTGCTGTTTGCAGCCAAACCAGAGAGGATGTTAAGGTTTATCAAAATTGTAAGGTCAAGAAGTTCCAATTTCACATATTTGACTCTTTCTTTTTAAGGAAGACTCTATGCTCGTCCTTGTCACACAACCTTCCTAGCAAAAATAATGGTGTCCTTCCCATCTCTTTCGTGCACCATGAAGTTGTCATAAAGCATTTTATTTAGGTTTATTTAGGTCTTCATGTTTGCAAATGTTTTAAAGTTTGATCAAGCCATGTGTTAGAACCCAAATCTCATCACTAGTCCTGATCATTCTTATGTTGTTACACCATTGAATATAGGACAGAGCCTTCTTCTGAGCAGTTGTGCCCATCACCAAGCCTTAAACTTCTCAATAATACTTTTGAATAGTCTTAAAACCTCATGAAGTTGTTTTTTTACATCTCAATTTAATAAAAGGAGATAAAAATTGAAAGAAGGAAATAGATAAAAGATAAAGAAACAAATGGATCAAACATGAGCCTCCAAAACAGAGCAGTCCACATACCTGTTTATGACCAAATCAGTATGTACAATCAGTTTCACACCAGTTCAGACGAAATGACATTCTTCTTTATAGAATCTAGACACATCCAAATTAACTATTCCAAAATCTTAAGATTGTGACCTTTGAAATAAGGAACTATGCTAGGACGTCAAGCCTTTGAGTGGGGGAGATTGTAATACCCCTGATTAGTCCTACATCGGAAGTGGGCAAGATTAAGATTGATCTGATGAGTGTGCTATTATCAACTTCAGCTTAAGCATTTTGGTCAATGGTTTAGACCAAACAAAGTTAATAGGTCAGTTAGCCCATCAGGCCCGGGCCATGATATTATCAGAGCCTTAGACCACGCTCATCGATTAGAGTTAATCAAGAGACCTAATACACCTACAGGCCCTAGACCATGCTCTGATACCAAATGTCACGACCCGAGATTGATGAGCTAATTGGCCAATAACTCCATTTTGGTCCTTCAATCACGGACCAAAACGCTTAAGCATGAGTTAACGTAGTACACTCATCAGGCCTATATAAGCCAATCATAGTCATTGCCCACTTCCGTTGTGGGACTAAGTGGGGTGTTACAAATATATAGCATATATCGATCTTTCCAATTTTTTTCAAAAAAAAGCTTGCATACCACGGTAGACCCTGCTGGCTTTAGCGGGAGAAAGGAATAGAAATAGTGGAGTGTAGAAGGAAGAAATCTTTTTTAAGATGGTCCAAATATGTCCAGATAAGATCTATAAATGAGTTAGTAAGGTCATGAAAAATAATTTAGAGATAAGGAAAGCCCAAGGCAACTAGCTTAGAAATAATAAACAAAGGATTTAATGGATCTTGAATAATCTAGCAACAGATTTTTAAAATCTTAATGGCAGGAAATAATCCATCTTCAGGATATCTGATCTTACGTTGTTCCAACAAGTGTCATTGAAGGACTTAAAAGTGAAGGAAGTTAATAAAGTACATTTTTATGCAATTGATGGAGCACAAATTTAATGCTCCTGAATAAATTAGCTTGGTTCATTTAATAGAAATAAACCTATGTAGATCAGGTTTCCTTGGCAAGGAAACAGATAAATCTAATGGAATCTAGGTGGAAAGTACAACATGGTACACTGCTGAGAAATATTAAAAATTTTCTCAATGTCAGTATCTGTTGATGTGTTCAGTACACCAGCATAGAGATGCCTTGGTCAATATAGAATGTTAAATCCATATTCCTTAGCCTTCTCCAAGCACAAAGCTCAATGTTGTTTAAGCTGAGGTTTCACATACTAGAACCCAAATTTTAAAATAGAATAGAAAAAATTAAAGATGTGCCGAGTCTGCCAACACATATACATCGTCACAAAAATAGTGAATTAAAGAACAGAGATGTAAGAATTCTAGGAAACCAACATATTTAGATATAAAAATTACAGAAACAATGGTTTTAAGATCTTACAGTTCCAAGAGTTAAGAGGCTTTTATTTATAAAAGACCCCTCTCTCCGACGGACTCCAGTAGTTTCAGCTCTTGAGCTCTCAGAACCTGCCAGATCGATAAGGTTCTGCATTTAACAAAAGAAAAGAATTAAATAATTAATGGATTGTTTCATAATGATCTAGTGACAATAAAAGGATACATCAGGATGAAGAAATTCAAGCATCAAAGTCAGAAAATGGAGTCTATGCTAGAAGCATATAAATGATGAAGTAATAAAAAACAAGAATACAACTAGATAAAGTTTTAAGGCATGAATGAGATAAACTTACAAGCTGCGAAAAATTAACTGCTCCCCCTTCACTGCAATCACCACAAGAGCTACTTTCTATTGTCTGTAAGGAAGCCATAAATTTATGTAACAAAAACTTAAATTTGCAATTACTTCAGGCATCCGTTAAGGATTATTGATATTGGTTCATAAGTGATCTGAAAGACTCTGATGTTAAACCAATTTTCTTACTCAAGGTTAATAAATATGATAATAAAAAGTGTAACTGCAGATGCAAATTCTAAGAGTTCAAAATTGAATCCACTGCTCAAGGTACCAATATCACTGGCATATATGTGGAAGAGCTGTAAACAGCAACTGAAAATATGGAGAACTCCTGAACTAACTAATTTTTTAGTTATCCATCTTTCATGAGCTAAATATTACAAAATAAATTAAAGCAAGTAGTTCACAAATTTGATTAAATTTGTAGAGAATGCAGGAGGTAATTTTGATGGCAGTAGTGAACAATTCCCCAGGCCTAGAGATCTGGCAAACCAGTTGTAACTTTATCTTCTACAGTTTTCATAAGTAATAGTTAACTCTTAGTAGCCAATTATGCCAGTAAAAAGGGAAAAATCTCTTCAATTATATATTTTTATGCATTCAACCCTATTTTATGGATGAAACAAAATAACAGCTGACTATATTTAGTTCTGTTGAAAATTGCATCATCTATTTTTTTCAGCTTATCTTGTTTCCACATAATATATATTACAAATCTTGTTTCCAACTATCTCCAAAAATTCTATTTATTTCAATGTATAAATGTTGTTTATTTGTTTATAATGTGACCAACATTATAGCAATAGCCCCTTTGGGCCTGTAGCAACAAAAACCCAGATCTTTTTCTTTTTCAGATACCATGCTTACCAACATGATCCATGGGCCATTTAGGTAATTTGCTTCACATAGACAGCCATTAATAACATCTAGAATAACAAGTGTCATGCAATTTGGCCATATTACCACACCTCTTAGGCAACTGAAATGATTGCCTTTTAGAACACCGGTGGCTTCTAAGTAGATTCTTCTCAATTCCACATCTATGAATTGCTGATTTTAACAAAGTAATTAAGTTGAGAATCTACATTGACTTCTAATTTGGCCCAATTAATTGTTGGTGAGGGACTTTCTTATGTCTGAAGTCAATTTAGGGCCATCTTTTTCAATTTGTAGGGTCCATAATGATTTACAGATTATACAGGTTGATTTTTTTTCTTTTAAATTTCAACATCCTACAAGAGTTGATTCTTTAGTCCAGATTTTCAAAAGGAAAAATTAAGATAGAAGAACAAAAATGCCTTCCTATTGGTGAAAATAGTCTCCTTCCAGTGCCATTTGACCTTCAATAGCTTATTCCTCTCTTATTTTAAAATCAATTTGCTTTTAAACTTTCTATCTACACTATCATCCAATCCCCTCTGTTTCATTGATGATTTTTATGTTAGTTTTTGATATATGATGCTGCACTTTTTATGCAGCAACAGAAATCACTTTAAAGAATTATTTAAGCCCAGCAAACTAATCACAATAAATAATTTGAAATGCTTCAAGCAGAGCAATATACTTAAAGAGTAATGACTGCTGTACTGCCTAAAAAGGTATGAAACGGGCGGTACATGCCGGTCTAGGCATGGACCGATACACGGGCCACCCCGTTTCGGGCTGTCCAATCAAAATAATTAAAAAAATAAGGTAAAGCAGTGAGGCCCATCCAATTCAGCGCTAAGAAAAGGAAAAAAAACCAACTTAGGACATGCGTTCCTGCTGCCATCATCACTGACATTGCCTCGCCGCTGCCCCTGCAGCTATTTCACAATGTTGCTGCCACCACTGCTACTTCGTGATGCCGCTGCTCCCATCGCTGCTTTGTGAATCCTTGGTCATGTCGTTGCTGACACATTCCTTCTTCTTCCCAAATACACTCCTACCTCTTCTCCTTCTCTTTTTCCTTCTTCTTCCTTCTTCGCCGCTTCTTCTTCTTTCTTCTTATATTGCTTCCTCTTATTCCTTCTTCCTTCCTCCTCTGACTCTCCACCACCCCTTTCTCTTCTCCCTCTTTTTCTTCCTCTTCAAAACAACAGTAAATACCGATGTACTGTGTGTCAGTACACTAGTACTGACCAGTACATACCGGCTCGGTACATGAGATGGCAATCCTTGTTAAAAACCAACCATTAAATATGGCATAGATATTGTATGGAAATAAATTATATGCTCAAACACTTTATCATTTTACGTCCCGTTGTAGAGAAGAGAATGTTAAGAACTAGAAACCAAGGAAAATTTACCATATCTAGGGGATGGGATAGCATGGTTTGAACTTTGAAGTACCACTAGATACAGTGATAGACCAGCCCATTTTGGGCCATACACCTTACAGGGTGCAGTAAAAGGGGTTTAGGGAAAAGATTTTTATATATTGGCAGGATAAATAATCCATTTTATATTATGCTAAGCTTGGCATGGCTATATTGGATTGTAGGGCATGAAAAACGTTAGGTGCTTCCAAATAATACTAGTATTATAGTTTGTGCGTTGCTTTTCTTTTTCCTTACTGATGAAATATCCCAGACAGAAAAAAGCTGGTACCAGACTAGATCTAAAATGTTATTTCAGTATATAAAAATTAACTGGTAAACAACAATTTATCGAATAGAAGATACAGAATGCTGGTTTATTCTTTTGTTTTTTTTTTCTCATTTTCTTTATTTATGACATTGACATGTGTTGAAGGATTCAAAATATTTCTCATGTTGTTTATTTCCTTGTAAATCTTTTCTAATTTGTAGGATTTACCAAGGATAGCTTTCTATTTTTGTAGTTTTCTGATTTTGTGGAATTTTTTAATTTGTAAAATAGTTTCCATTTTTCTACAATTATGTGCTCTATGTTTTGTAAGTTTGGTATTAAATAAAATAAGAAGAATTCATTTCTACATTCTTTCTACTTTTTTTGGGATGGTATAAAAATCATTCTGAAAAAAAGGCATGAAGACATGTTTAGTGCATTTATTGCTCAAGTACCTCCCTTTCTTTCCCGTGTCAGAAACTTATTCAACCTAATTCTAAGCCAATTCTGCCTTTAATCAACCTATGACTCAATCATTCACTAGTGAACTTCAAAGCATTTAACCTTCCTTTAGTGAAATAGAAGTTAAGCTCTACTGCCTTGAAAATGAAATTCTCAGAAGATTATATAACATATTGTCATTATAAAATCCTTTATTAATGAAGCCAACTATCAATCACAACTGAAACAGGAAAGCCTTGGAAAAAAACAGAAAGAACCATGAATTTAGATAAATGTTCAGGGATGTGGAATGCTCCACAGACCAAAAATTAAGACTTAACATTTGGGAACAAATATGTCATGCTAACAATACAAGTCTCCTTAGATTATCTTAGCATCTTAGTTGGTCGAGTATTAAAATTTGAAAGGTCTGTCACAAAGATAAACTGGGAGAATTGAAATAAATAACCCATTTAAGTGCAGTATAGGTACCAGCGTGAAAATTGTATGACTTCGACTGCTTAGTAAATTGAAGTTATTGGATCCAACATGTCTATGCTCTGCCATCAACTCAAAAGTTACCATCGTTAGCATGATAAAGAGGCATCAAAAGCATAAAACATGAAAAAGGTTTATATAAAGCAATTAACTTTCTAACCTAACAAGCATGCATATACTGGAAAAAGGTACTTTTTTTTCATGCTATTACATTTATCTGTTATGGATTATGATTGAACCAAGTTCCTCTCTCACGTGGACTGTTGCTAGATGGTCATAAAAATTAAAAGAATGAACAGTATTTGATCCTTGCAAGACAAATAAAATTAGGGGCTAATCAGATATTTTAGCTACTGGAAACAGCTGACCTCACAGATTATGCAGATTATTTTTTGTTTTTCTTTTGTGACTATATATATAACTATATATATATATATATATATATAATAAAACTCTTTTCACTCAATTGTCTGAACTTTTCTTTTTGTCTACTCACTGAATCAGACACCAGCATATGTATCTCAGTCTTATTGGTATATGGTTCCAAGAAAAATTGCAAGTTACATATAAAACTACTTTGTGAACTAGCACTTGCAAATAAAGGCAAATAAGAGTGACAACTATTCTATATGTAATTAAATTTGCTTATTTGGAAGGAAAAAGAATACAGAAACACAAAAATTACTGATCAGAAATAACCCACTGATATTCCAGTAAGCAGAAATCGAGATTAGTTGAAAACAATATTAGAAAGGCCTACTAAGTAGCAAACACTCCAGCCTGTATAACTATGTAAGACAGAGAGATTCCTTCAATTAGAAAAGTGTCCTTTTCAGCCATCAAACTAGGCATGACTAAACGGAAACAATATCTTGGTATCATATAAACAAACTGTTTTACCAACATAAAAATCAGAGTTATTAAAAGCTTATAAAGTACTTGAGTGCTAAGATCCCAAGTCCTCTGAGCATGCGTTGGTAAAGAAAATTGCAAGTCATACTGAAATATATTAGATACAATGTTCAGAGTAAAATAATTGGAGAATCACAGTTTACTTATCACTCAGTTGTATATAATACATATATAGCTGCTGGGAATACAGTGAGAAGCTTAAAGATGGATATTGTAGTCACAAGAAAAATATATATATTGTCAGAAGAAGGAAAATAAAACCTGAGAAGCATTTGGTTGGTGGTTTCAGATAACAACAAAACAGAAAAATTAAAAAAGAGCAAAGAAGTATAGAGAGAAAGAAAAAGAGAAGAAGTAAAATAGAGGTGCCTATACAAAAGAAAATGAACGAGGAAAGAAAGAATGAGAACGGAAGAATGAAAAAATAAATAAGAAAAATAAAAGAGAGTTGAAAGAAAGAGGAGAAAATAGGGACAACAGAAGCAGAAGACAACATATGATGCAAAATCCTTACCATTCGGTCTTCAAACAAGAATCCCTTTAAAAAAAATCTAATCTATAACACTTAAATCAAATAATTTGATAAAGATAAACTTGATAGACATATTAATCATGTATGAAGCACACCTTTCATAAACCCTGGTTTCTTGAGAAGGTGCATAGTGCTTAACATAAGGTGCACATTAGTGAAAGTACACCTTTGATAACATGGCATAAAAATAATAAAACATTGCTAAATGGACATTTGGCCTTTGTATTCAAAGTTGCATCAACCAAACATTTGGAATCTCTAGACACTAGAATATTATTCATTTATTCTCCTAGTTGGAGCTAAATTTTAAGAAATACATTACATCATTTTTGTCGATGCTTTGACATCCACATGTGATATTCTTTGGTATATTTAAATAGAGCTAGAAATAAGTTAAGCAAGTAGATGATAGGTCAGAGATAATATTTCAATTAAATGAATTACCCTTAATTTCAGAACAACGATTTGGACTTCATTGCGGAGCGAGTTCTTAATTGATGTATTGTTTTGTGAAACCAAAAAGAACTAGATATATTGTTTTATGAAATAAAACGATTTCTCCATTGCACAGCAGTCAAACCAAATGATCTTTCTATATTCTATTCGAGTATTTAAGCCTCCTCAGTAACCAAAGTTCAAATGCCAGGCTACATAAAAAAAATATGGAACTGCTCAATGCAATGGTTAAGTCAATTCTGTTTTCCTTTATAAGGCAAGATAGGGAATGCCTAATTCAATTCACAATAAAAATGAAACAGAAATCAAGAAAATTTCAAAAAAGCATAAGAGAAAGTCTAATCCAATTTTTGATGGGTTTTCCTAAAATTTGTTATCCTGAAAATGTAATAAGGTTTTCTCTTCTTTAATTTGATAATTAGTTTTCTTCAGAATTTTGTTTCAATTTAGGTCAAATTAGTCTGTCTTTTATTAGGATCAATTGATGAGATTCTTTCATCATCTCATGCTAAGTTGCTAATGGTATAATCATCAGTCTATGAACAAAAATAAACTATCACATGTTAATAGCTTGAAATCTAGAAGGCCTTGCTTTTGTTTGAAAGACACTTCCAGTCCTTTCAACAATCTGTCAGACCAGTATGGAACTGAAATCCAGAGAAGGATGCAAACCTATGCTTTCTATTAATAGTCTGTGAGCAGTTTAGATGTTGTAGGATCACTTTTGAAGGCTAGACTAATGAAAATGGATCCTTCATTATCAGATATCAAGTGCATTGGCCACCATTAAATTAATCCAGGTGCTTACACCTCCATCTTTGCATATATGTGTTCACATTTATAACCTGTATAAGTGTGTCAATTTCAGGATGTGTCCCTATGCAATATATAAATATCTTCCATGCATGTGAAAAACATTCATATATTGAAGAAGAATTCATCTAGAGATATTTAGATGTCCATTTTCAGTTACAACACATTTATTCTTGTACTTCTCACGATTTAATTTCAGAATAACAAGCACTAAAAAACTGACAACTAGAGGTCAATTTATGCCTTCCAAAATTTAAGCATAATAAAAAAATAATCATAGTGAAAAAAATTTGCAGTTCCTTTATCATCACTACCAATCCAGAAATTTTCCAAGATGAGCATTTGGTTTATGAGACATATACTCTAATAATAATGTAAAGAAAAGAAAGGAGAGAGTTTGTGCAATCAAATAAAGAGAACAAGTATGGATGAATTGTTGGAATCATATTTCAATATCAGACACAATCAGGCAGGCATTTCATGATAAATACTCAGAGCAGTATGCCAAGCTACAATAGTTTTGTTGGCTGTACCAAGGTTTATACCATATCAATCTACCCTAGTACATATACCGATCAGCAAGAGACCCACACTCTAATACCATGCCGATGGGTAAATTTAGTGGCCTAAGGACTGGTATGTGATATATGATCCTTAATATCAAGAATAATTTTTGTGTTATAAAAGAAATAAAATGAAATTACTATTTAGATGCAAAATGCAGAGAAAAATAACATGAATATCATGTAGATCAAATTTAGAGATAATGGTTGACAAGTAGCAGTAGATAGATAAAGATGATTAATGAGTAGGGCAAGTTATAGTGAGGTTAGTTGACCATCTATAGTTAGTATGCAAGGATTAATCATATTCATACAAGTTGACCTGTAAAGATATAAACTCTTAAAGTTCACCTTCTCCAGCTGCAATAAGGGACAGTGCATGTGCAGGAGACAAGACAACCTCCTCCTTAATGCCTTCAACAAATGTTCCCTGTAAGAAGTAATGGAAAGTCATTAGATTATAAATATATCTGCAAAGACCAATTACTTGCCATTTTACCATATAAAGCTAACACTAATTTAGTAAGCATGTTGCAATAGACCTTTAATCCAATATAAGAGAAAATATAGAAGTTGCAAGCATTATCAAACTCAAAGTTGATCATTCCCTGAAAAATCTCATACAAAACTAGCAACAAATCTAAAAAACTTCGACAAGGATGCAAGCAATATTGATACTATGCTACTTGATAGTTGTCACATGTTGAATCAGCTGGTCTATGGCAGATCTGCTTGTGTCTAAATTGCAGAATCCACCAAGCACACAAAGGAACACTGTCTGTAAAGGCAAAAGACTAAGCACTGCCCTATTCTAGAGGTATAAGGTCCACATTAGCAAACCAGTTTGGTACACATACCACTGGGTGGTACGGCAGACTATATTGCCTGATATCACTGGAAATAATAAAATAAATAAATATCAAGTGCAGTAATTTGAATAATGGTTGAACCTGCACATTGTGATGGTACTTACTAGTCCAACCACTTATTGGCATGCTGACTTGGCAATTTCACCCATCGGTTCAGAATTCTTGCCGTCTAGTAAGTCTTGGGAACTGAGCTTTACCAATCAGTTTTAGACTGTTGGAGGCTTGGAGCTAGTCTACCGGGCAGTAAAGTCACCCTGGGTCATTGGATACAAAGACCCATTAAAGGTCTCTTTGGGAATGTTAAGGATCCTTTCCCATTCTTTCATCCCTTCCTCCACTTTTCTTCACTCCCTCTCTCAATCCCAACCATATATCCCTTAAATTCTCTCCCTAGGTCTCTCAGTGCACTCTCCAAGTTCAAAATTTATCAAGTTGGAGACTGATCTCAATAAATTGAAGCCTCATTTTTTACATTTGAATCAATATTTCGCTGAGAAAAGGTAAATTTAACCTTATCTTTCAAATTAGTTAGTCAAGTCTGGTGCAAGAAGTTTAGGGTTAGATTTCTTGCCTCGTAAGATAGTTATTTCATCAACCTAGAATTAGGTTGTAGGTGTTTTTCTTAATGAATTTGGGACTATATTTGCGAAGATCAAATCTTGAGCCTTGCAGATTTAGTAGATCCGCATGGAAGAAGCCTACATCTGTGCAATCTAGAATAGATACCTAAAGATCTAGCTTTGATCCTTGCGGATTTTGCTGGATCAAGCCTTGATTCTTGTAGGTCTAGGCTAGATCTGCGAGGACACTAGAAAAGCAATGACCAAACCTTGAACCTGATAAATCTAGATTGATCTGCAAGGATCTCACATCTATTCATGTGGATCCAGACTAGATTGATAAGAAACTTGCTGGCCTTGATCCTTATAGATGTAGGCTTCATTGTAAGGATCTAGATTGAATCTGCATGAATCCAAGTGGAATCTTATGCATCTAGCCTTTGGTTTGAAAATCAAATACAAATTTAATAATGTCTCTCACTAGAATTGGCAACCTTTTGTAGAAAAACAGTGCCAAGGCCACAAAATAACAATTTGGTATCACAGTATGCCTGTCACTTGGAGCACCAATATCATTGACACTGCATCTACTATGAAGAAGCCCAGAGGTGGCATATGGAGTTTCTTTAATTCATTCGGCAAAAGGCTAACTCAAGTTGTTGAGCTGGATCTTGTGGCCATCCTACTTAAAAGAGACCAAGATTCATTATGCATATACCGAGGAGCAAAAGAGGGATATGGTAAAGTCAATTGTAAAATATTTTCATTACACTGAATCCCTGCTAATGTAGCTCAAGGTCCTTACTATTAATGCATGGTGTCCACCATTCAAAGGCATGGTCCCAACATATAATCTCCTACAAGATCATAGTTAGACATCTTAAGGAAGTTGAGCAGATCAGAGATTTAATCGTTTTTTAAAAAGCAGTTAAGCACTTGCTAGTGACAGTTGATATGGA
This sequence comes from Musa itinerans, assembly GCA_001649415.1. Lineage (NCBI taxonomy): Eukaryota > Viridiplantae > Streptophyta > Magnoliopsida > Zingiberales > Musaceae > Musa > Musa itinerans. Next base: position 246,482 of record LVTN01000298.1, read on the forward strand.
CCTACCAAGATAAGCATCATTCATTTCATGGTAAATTGTAATATGCAGGTAGTCTTTGGATCCTATTCATGATATACAATGGAGGCTGTCGTAGATGAGATCGGACCATCGTGTGAAGTATAACTGATCACAAACAACAGTGCAAATTTCAAGAAAGCTAGTAAACAATTGATAGACACCAAAGCATCATTGATGATATCTCCATGGTCAAGAGAACAGACTAGACTTCTTGTTGGGCTGGCAGCCCACATATTCAGCCCATAGTGGGCTAGGGCAGCCCACAGCCCACACCCCCTCTTAACCTAACCCTAATTAAGATTAGGGGGTGTGGTGGCTGCGTTTTAGAGGCAGATTAAGGCTATAAAAAGGCAGCAACGAGGCAGATCTACACAGCCACGGGATTCCAAAGAAGAGGAAGAAAACAAGGCAGGAAATGAAGAGAAAGAAAGGGAAGAAGACAAGGACAACGCAGAGAGACTGTTCTCAATCATCTAGCAGTGTTCTCATCTCAGGTTAGATCAATCTACAGTAAACTCTTGCTGTGATTACTTGGGGAGGTTTTAGATATTGTAGGCAGTGACGTGATCCTTGTATCCCAGTTATTCTCTTGTGGTTGTTGCTGGGGTTTTGGGCAAGAGATTGAGAGATTTGTATATTCATTATTTTCATAGTGGATTATCTCTAGTTTGCCCCGTGGTTTTTACCCTTCACATTGAAGGGATTTTCCACGTATATCTTGGTGTTTTGTTTGATTGTGCTTCCATTTAATTCCGCTACATATTATGGTCTTCTAGTATTTGTTCATCTACAAAGGTTATTCCTGGTTATATCCCCATCA
>LVTN01000298.1:249929-311387 GCA_001649415.1 Musa itinerans
CACATATTCAGCCTATAGTGGGCTTGGACAGCCCACACCCCCTCTTAACCTAACCCTTATTAGGGGGGTGTGGTGGCTGCGTTTTAGAGGTAGATTAAGGCTATAAAAAGGCAGCAACGAGGCAGATCTAAATTGCGACGGGATTCCAAAGAAGAGGAAGAAAATAAGGCAGGAAAGGAAGAGAAAGAAAGGGAAGAAGACAAGGACAACGCAAAGAGACTGTTCTCAATCATCTAGCAGTGTTCTCATCTCAGGTTAGATCAATCTACAGTAAACTCTTGCTGTGATTACTTGGGGAGGTTTTAGATATTGTGGGCAGTGACGTGATCCTTGTATCCCAGTTATTCTCTTGTGGTTGTTGCTAGGGTTTTGGGCAAGAGATTGAGAGATTTGTATATTCATTATTTTCATAGTGGATTATCTCTAGTTTGCCCCGTGGTTTTTACCCTTCACGTTGAAGGGGTTTTCCACGTATATCTTGGTGTTTTGTTTGATTGTGCTTCCATTTAATTCCGCTGCATATTATGGTCTTCTAGTATTTGTTCATCTACAAAGGTTATTCCTGGTTATATCCCCATCACTTCTTACATGGTTAGATTTCCTACTGCATCTAGTCTGTTCCATGTTTGTCTCATTTTATTTCCAGATGCAGTAGAGTAAAAGGAACAACAGGGGTCACAAGAGGTTGATCACTATGAGGAAGAGTAGAACCCGATGTTGGTATATGGTTGACCATTAGGCAATCAGTCCTCCATGGGTCGTGGCATTGCATAACAAACTCAGTCATCCAATCATGCAATAGGGGTAAAGCTTAAACTTTACAATCAGTTGGCCCTTTGAAAGCAAACAACAAGCAACAAATACAGTCAAGTGACACCTTTGAAATTCTCACTTCATGAGGTCCACAAGAGACATTGTGAAAAGAAATGTATCCACCAGTGATGGAGAATGAACCGAGGAACAATATACCATCATACTACCCAAGATTAAGATCATGACACACATCAACTTGAGCAATTTGTTAATGATCAAAAGGATAAAGGAAAATGGAAGATGGTTAATAACTATGAGGGGATGAGACAAAGTTTATATAATGTCAATTTTGGTAGGAGCTCATCCTATTCACAATCTTCTTACCAATATGATTCTCATCACCACAATTTTGTGGTAATAGTTGGTTATTTTTCCAGAGTTGGATATATTTTATCACTCAGCACCATATAATGACAATAATGCTACACTACAATGGATCTTGCGGAGTTGTACTTGCGATGATCGCTATAAGCTTTCTTTAACAAAAAGTCCATGACTGCTATCATATTATTGCATTAGTGGAACACTCTTTATCAATATCAAATATTGTGGGTGAATTTTCATGCATATATATGTCCTTTAGAATTACAATCTTGATCTACAATGCTACTGTGTGACTGTATAGTTAGCCATCACATTGAATATATATGCGTAGAAGCGCTTGGTAATCTCTGGAAGAAAGTTGTGCTAATAAAGATTTTTGAAGAAATTCTCTCTTTGTTCAAACTCATAGAAGAGAATGAAACAACTAAAGGGAGAATATGCACTGTATTAAAAATGATAAGTTAAAGAAAGCTTATATGTGAAGTCTTCCATCTGTATTCATTCATGGACTAAATATTTGGTGAGTGTGTGAGATAGTATGAGATACTATATATACAGTTTAATAGAAGAAATTGTAATGCTGACCCTTTAAAGTATATACCAGCAAACATGTACCATGATAGCAAGATAGCATGGTACATGGCAAATGAGTGCAGGTACCATCATTGTAGGTAATTACTGGCTGTTGCTCTGGAATGTAACAAGCTCAGACCAACATGTTGTGGCACAACATGGAATGCAGCACAAACACTACAAATCCAAGACATCTACATACTTGCTCTAGGACACACTACCATTTATAAGATTCCCAACTTATTAGAACTCCTCTAGTGATAATTGCAAACAAAAAGGCAGCACCAGCATAGTGGTTGCTGATTTGGTTAGTCCCATTTATGAACAACTTCCTTGATGCAAACCAGCTATTTAAAAATACAGAACACTTTTATACAGAATATTGATTGAATGAAGAGCTATTTGTGACAATTCATACATAATAGTAGTGCAAAACTGCAAATAGATATCCTCAAAGGAAAAGGAAAATAAGAACACAAATGCTGAACTCCTCTATTGAATATGTTCCCTTACTTTTCTTTGGTAAAAGAAATCATACACAAGTTGAGACCTAAAGAATTGAATCAAATTCCAGCCTTCCTTTATTAGTCTCCAGACACATTTAAATATTTATCTAATCCATACTTAATTATTTATTTTATCCCATACATAAGTACCTTGTCAATAATATAGGCAAATTCAAAATCATTATGCAATTATGACAAATGTTTCAGTAAAATCAATTGGGAAGATAAGCATCATTTCTGATAACAAGAATGTTAATTAGTACCTGAGAGTCCTCCCTGATTCGCAAATTCTGTCCTGCTGGATTTAACAAATCATTAACAACCTGGATCCAAAAGTTTTAATAAGTAAAATTATACACAACTGCTCAGAAGAAAACTAATTAATTATAAATTGACCAAAGTTCACAAAGCCATAAGTTTTGATAAAAATTGAGTAAGAATTCATTAAATTGATCAAGGTAAACAAAATAACACATCATGCTGTTACACAATACACATACTGCATATACCTGTACAAGGATGACAGTCTTAACAAGTGTGAGAAAGATTATGAAATTTATTTATTTTCATAATTGTGAAACTATTTATGAGCTTTAATTTTTTTTGAAATTATTTATTTCTTATGGTTTCATCTACAAGTTTTCCAAGACTAATGATGGAACAATGCATAATTCAAGGCTCCAAAGAAAGAAGCTGATGTGTATAATCTAGAATACCAATCACAATAGGCCACATCAAACAAGTAATGAGAGATCTATAGAGAGCACGCATTCCTTATATATGCCATTATCATAACTTCATAAGTATGTTTATTCGTAGTCCTAAATGTTGGAAACTGCAACCACTACAGTTGAGCCTACTGATCTTGCAAATTGACAAACAACTGATGTCATTCTCACTTAAAACTACAGATCCAATGTAGTATTAATATTTGCTTCTAGATCCAGTAAAACTTGCTTTTCTAATAGTAGACAATAGTCACAATACATGCATTTGCATATCAAATGAGGTTTTGTATTACTAAATAGAACATGAAGTATAAAGAAGAGGCCAGCAAGTGAAATTTGCAAGATTACAGATAATTGGAAGTTTGTTCTTTAGACTCATTGGAAACTAGACACACCACCCTAAAACTTGGTGTGTCCCATATTTAACACTTCAATGTTTAGCAGGGCACCCAAAAAATCGTAAGAGATCTTCAAATGACATATGATTACATGTGCATTTTGGACGGTACTCCATTTGAACCTTGGACATACATGAGCATATGATGATATGCATGTCAATAAACACGTGTACATGCTCATATAACAGTCCATGTACGCTTCAAAACACATACAGCAGAGTAGTGAGAGCCAGAGATCTACACTTGATTTCATAGCATGTTGTACTGGCCAATTCCAATCATTGATGTGATATCATAAGCTGGATCTATAAATAAGAATCGATCAAATAGACTAACATGCTTATCTTAACCCAATCTAAAGGAACCTGTACTAAAATCCACCTTATACCGCTGAACAGAATCCACTGCAATCTCGGCATCACTAAGGTAAAAAATACTGTCAGAATAGCCACCTTCCAGATTCATATATATTATCTCCCAAATTCCACACCTTTCTTTTATTTTAGTTTTTTCTCACCCAACAAATCAGAACAAATAGTGTGAAAAAAATGCTTCTCTTTTATTTGTAGTTTAACACCAACTTGCAGAATTAAACTATGATGGAGACAATAAGAACATGATCTCTCTTTTTTTTTACTTTGAATTTTTTTTCCCCTTCACAGATGTAAAGATACTCAATCACCGTTCATATCACAATTATCTAAATAAAACCAATTGAAAGCTAGACTGCATCATTGGCCTCAAAACACAACTTTTCCACAATGGTCCAAGAAAACACAGATTAATACCAAAACTGCGAGAAAAGTTACAGAAGATGATACAAACGGATAGGTAAAACAAGGTATATGGTTCTCCTTTTCCTTTCTATTCAACCAGACTCCACAAAACAGCTGAAAAGATCTGAGTGCTTTCTGTCATGTGCTCTTTGATGCTTCAGAGCTTATTGCATTCCCTTTCCTGGTCATGGTTACAAGGAACTTCTCTGTGACTCAAGAGGATGCATTAGGGCTTTGGCTTCTCAAGCATGTCTGAAAGACTGAAACATCATTTTTCATTTATCAGGAGGTTTTTTAACCACATGGTTCAGTTTAAGGCTTGCCTAAATTTATGATTCAGATCAACCCTTGATGAACTGACCCACCAAACAATCAATAATCTGAACATGAAACAGCCAGTTGGAGGGTCAAGAAATCATGGCCTGATCCGACTCATTTAGTAAATGAATTGAAACCAGGTTTTCTTGCATTGACAATAGATTCATGTAACTACCACCGATGTCATTAGCGGTGGGTAAGAACTTGGTCTCACAACTGATAAAGGAATACCGTGGGTTACAGAAAAAATTCAACCAATCAATGATCTAGTGACACTCAATATAGATCTAACATCTGAATAAAATTTTCACAAAAAACCAAATTACTTGTTCTCTTCACTTTTTACATCTTTCCTTCAGTTCTATATATTTTTACTTCATTAGACAATATAGTCCCTTATCATTAAAAGCAAATCAAGATTTATTGCGATAAAACAGATTTGATGCAAGAATACCTCCTGCAAAGTTGTACTCTTTGCCAATATGAGTAATTGATGTGTACGAAGGCTAGCAGAAAATGGACTCACATATCTACATGTTAAAAAGGTCTTAAATACCTGTCACAAATTTTTGCAAGAAAATCGGACACTCTTAATGATAAAATATACTTGTTCAGATGCACCGAAAATGCTCAACAATCCACAATGGGAAAATGGAAAAACAGTCAGCCACAGAGAGAAAAGAGAAAACAAACTTGAAATTGTTTTGCAGAGAAGTAAATCAGCATCTGATGCAGCAGTTAAAAGAACGAACCTCATTGTAAATTTCCAGATATGATACACGTAGAAGAAACTCGCGGCTTGGAGTCTAGAACCAAAAGTATGTGCTCGGATTATTTTTGTAGAAGAGAGTTTTGAACTTATTGAAATGCATTACAATGATAGAAAATCTGTCCAAGGTACCTCTTGTATGATGCTAAATGCATCTTTTACAGCCAAAGGTATGATTCCTGGGGACCTTTGATCTCCCTGAGTTTGATTCATTAAAAAGAAATAAACGTAAGTCATAAAATTTTAAGACTGCATAATGCAAATATGAAACTCTATTAGCCTAATAATTGTACTTATGTCCTAGCAGTATTATCAGAGCAGGAAATCTCAGAACTATGTGCATATTTGGGGGAGGGAAGGACTCGTGATGGACCAGTTTGACCTGAGGTTACTTTTCAATATCAAACTGACCAAACCCTGTCAAACCCAACTGAAAATGGACAAAGATTGCAATCTCAATCCATACTGGTTCCAACATGCCAGCATACTGATAGGGTACATTAACATGGAAATACTTGATAGAGGGAAGTGACGAATAGAATTACATACATATTTATGCAAGTATGTATATTTTTTTGTTTGTGTGTTTAGACCTGATGGACCACTAATGTGTAGAATATGATGATTAAGATTAGCATGGTTTAATAGATCCCGTCTGGTATCAGAATGGTTTCAATTACCAGATGGGCCAATCGTAAATAGAATATGATGATTAAGATTTAAGAATATCTAACTCGCATATGTTTTTGTTTCACTAACTTCTTCCCACTATATTTTTACTCTTCTTTTGGGACTCAATTTTGTAGTCAAGGTACATGAATAGGCATATACTAAATTTAAGTTTTTGAAAAAGTTTAAATAGGTCTTGCTTGGCATGGGCATGGCTTCAAATACTGGATAGACCGATATGTACTAGTACATATCACACAATTGGACTAGTACCTAACTATATAGCTTGATTTTGTTTGGTATTCATTTTTTTTTCTTTTAGTGAGAAGTACACCGGTTCCATGCTGTTTTAAGAACTTGTTGAAACCAGTAACAGACTGGTATTTAACTCCTTGTATATGAGAATGTTGATTTACATTGAAATGTTAGGCTGTCACTCAAATCCCCCCTTATCCCAAACTAGAATCAAGAAACTTAGAAAGTGTGATCAGCTACACAAAACATGGAATTCCAGGAAGAAGGAAACTCCAGGGACAAGGGCCTTGGAATTCCAGGATGAACAAAAAATAAAGCATATGCCATAACCAGAAACAATGTCAAATTGGAATCTGTAAGTAGCCAAACACAAAGTGGGAATTTTAGCAGGAACTAGGATAGCCACTCAGAACTTATGGCTAAATTTGGGAATTTGTTACCCATCTAACAAACAGGGTCTTGATGTCCCCATTCCAATTTTGATTGGCTGTTGAAGCATAATATTTTAGAATTTTGATAGCTCTGGATGAATCTTTAAGATTCGAAAGATAAATATTTTTTTCTAAGAATAATTAAACAACAGCAATTTATTTCAGTTTAGCCTTAATGAAGTATTTTCAATTGACTATCTTTGCACAAAAAGAGAAAAGATATAAAAAGTTCCAAACAACTGAGAAGAGAAAATTGCAGAAGATATTTCATGAGTAATGAAGTTGAACAAGTACAACTTAAGTTCAGACTCAGTTAAAGAAATCTTTTGTCAACACAAGTTTTTATAGACCGAAGAAATGTATAAATGCTAATCCATGGATTAAAATTCTTAAGAATGGGGCTCTCTGTTGATCTTAGCCCATGAGAGCTCCATGGCCTCCTCTGGCCAAATGTTTTTTTTTTTTTCCTCTGGCTAAACGTACCTATCAGAACTAGCCCAATTTACCCAAGCCATGGATGATTTTTAGAAACACTTAACTAAAAACTGTAGTCATGTGTTTGTGCATTTATATACAATTAACATGCTAATAAATTATAGGCAACTTCATCTCTTGGTGCTCTAGTCAAAGCACAAAATCTATAAGAAACCAAAAGGGTCTAAGAAACATTCCTTGATATTTCTTGGGTTAGAAAATTGTTTAAAAGGGAAATGAAAGAACTGAAAGAGATATGGGATAAAACATGTCCATTTTTACAAAAATATCCACATCAAGGATTTAAACGACAAATTGTACAAATACCATTCTATTATTAGCCCCATAGAACATATCACTGCTACATTGGTCAGTATTAGTGACCTGCAGGACAGCAGGGCTACTTTGGTCAGTATCACTCCAACATTATATACTGCTTGGACTTGGTAAGGATCAATATTTGAGTTCTTGACCCATATAGGCTTCAGTCAAATTTAACCAAAACAATCAGAACCATCCAAAAACTGCTTCAACTTCAGCTATTTTAAACTAAACCTATGCTAGGCCTAGAAATAACTTTCACCCTTGGTTTCTTCTTGGACACTTCCACAATTTGAAGTTTTGAACCATGCTTACATGTAGTTGCATACCGAAATAGAAAGCTATGAATAAACTCTAGGTCTAACTTGATGCAAATATATATCAAGCACTAGGATTTGGAGAAAGAAATAGAAAGATAACAAATCAAATTGGACAATAGCAAGAATGAGAAGACAAAACTGGATGGTAATCAACAATAAAACCAACAATGCCCACTTGCATCACAACAGAATATATGTGAGAACCCAAGTACAAAAGTTGTGACCCTCACATGCATCGTATGTGTTTTGCCACTGCTTGTAACACCATAAGCAAAAATTGTGCCTGTGGAAAGATAAAAGACAGGGTTAAAGCATGATTAAATGACATTCTTGAAGATAATAGTGCAGTTATCAGTTGTCATAGTCTCAGATACTGCAATGCAAGGAACTGGGCTTCAAGCCAAGCATGCATGCTTCAGGGTCATCATCTACAAATAAAATCCTTACCGTCTGCTTTTAGGCATCAAAGATGTTATATTGTGTCTCCACATGCAAAGCACATGAAGAGATGAAGAATTTCATAATTATTGAGATAATTCTGAACCAATACATAAATTTTAATATTTCTTTGATTTAAATGGCAATAAAAAATTATTTCTCCATTGATACAGAGCCCTTTCTCTTTTGATGCTTGGAAAATTCCTTTCATGTTAGTTTCTACAATTCAACCTTGTACTGAAGGCAAGACAATGGCCACTAAAATAAGTTATTAAACAACTTCAGGGTTCCTATAAAATTTGTGAATTTCTGGTGTTGATAAAGGGCCCTTTCTCTTTTGATGCTTGGAAAATTCCTTTCATGTTAGTTTCTACAACTCAACCTTGTACTGAAGACAAGGCAACGGCCACTAAAACAAGTTATTAAACAATTTGAGGGTTCCCATAAAATTTGTGAATGACCCAGACTTCAAACCAAGTAATCTAGGTCTTATGAATATAAGCTGTCTTTAGTTTTTTTTTATTCGTCCACTTTTAGTTCTTAATATTTAATCAACTTTAACAAAAATTATCAGTGAGACTTAGTTGGATGGCATGCATTGCAATTCAATTTTGAACAATGATCTCTGGTGTTTTGACAATGACAAAATTATACAAATGAGGTACCAAAAGACATTTGATAAAATATTTTACAAAAAGATTTTGAGTTTTACTTTGTCCAGGTTGTGGACTTTTAGCTTCTTTCGCTTCAGTGGTCTCACTCAAGGGTTAATCTTGGCCCGGTATCGATACCGAGCAATGACAAAACTGGTAGAAACATGGGCCACTACAAACAGAAAGAATGAGATATGCACCAGGGAGGAGGCATTGATGTCAGGAAAAAGACAATGTTGGTGATGGAAGAAGGTGGCGAGATAGCAATGCAGACATTAAGCAGCAATGCGGATGAGAAGAAAAAGAAGGAAACATGATGATGATGGGAAGGAGACAATGATGATGGCAGGAGAAGGCAGTGACACAGCAATGTGAACAAGAAGTGTGGTGCAGACAAAGAGAAGGAGGCAGAGGAGGAGAAAGAGAAAACGAGAAGTAAAAGAAAAGTATGAACTGTAGGGCATCTATAAACAGAAAAATAAAAGAGGGGACCCAACACTGACGTGAAATGGTATGCTCACGGTCTGATACAGCTCGGTACTGATGAACTTACTGCTTGGAGAGCCCATATGGTAAACTAAACAGTGGCAAGCTCAGTTTCAGACTGGACTGAGCAAGATTGATCCATCCATATACAGATTTAGCAGGGAACCAGCACTAGATTTACATTATCTGAAGTCTGATAACCTCCTTGGAATCTTATTTCTGTCATTCTAAGTAACTAGTATCAAATCAGCACTAGATCTAGATATATGTGTTGTATCAAAACGAAGAATGAGGAACAAGTATGTCGCATTACCAATTTTCAATCATCATGCTATTGAACTAATTGATGTTCTTTGCAATGCCATTTTCCCTTCAATAAGTTTAGAATTTTCCTAGGCATATAAATTTCATGGAACTTTAGATACATCCAAGGATTGAAATTTCGTACCGTACCAAAGTTTCGAGATTTGCTCGATACGATACGATTATTGTATACTGAGCGATATATTTCGATATACCGCTCGGTGTGTGTGTATATATATATATATATATATATATATATAACTGTTTTTGCCGTGACATCACCTCTTCTCCCCGCGACGCCGAGATTCTTCTCCTTGCGCAGATGAGAGGTCGCCGACAGACGAGGAGGGAGAGCGACGCAAGTACTACTCTTCTCCTTTTTCTTTCTTCCCTTTCTCCCTCTTCTTTCTTCTCCCTTGGTCACCCCTCTTCTTTCTTCTTCCTTGGTCACCATCGATTTAAAATGATAACGGGGCGAAAATAGCTCAATCGACAGTACCGCCCGGTGGCGGGCGGTCTGTGTACCGGTCTGCTAGCGGACCGGTACGCATCGTCCAATACAGACAGTATTATTCGAAATTGAAGACCTTGGAAACATCACATGTTTGAAACCAGCACAATAAGTTAAATACCTCTGGTGATGAACTAGTTGCTGATGTGTTGTTGATAACCTTTAGGTCTCATGCCCTATTCCTATAGAATTAGTAGCCTAAATGGGTGTCGTTAGAGAAGAAGATGTTAATATTTGGTGTATGATGAACTGAATAATGGATTACTGATGTTGAGAGTACCAACTTTTTGTGCATGATGAACTTAAGAATTGATTGTTTTTATAAGTATAAGGTCCATCATCAGCATCTTGATAAGCATGAATGACATTAAAAAGTTAAAAATAGAAGAGACAAAAGAATTTTATTTTTTTACTCCTGTAGAGAAAAACCTTTCAAACAAATTTCAACAAAGCACGATTTAATGCGTCCAAAATTCTAATGCCAAACAAAACCAATCAGTTGCATCTAAATTAACCAAAACTAGCGAAAGCTAACTGAAATGAAGCTATGTGGGTTTCTGTTTGGTGTAGGTCAAGGGTAGCTAGTTTTGACATCAAAAGAAAATCTTAGATTAAAATAAAAGAAGTGATTTTATGTTTTTGATTTCTGGTATCTTCTTGCATGGGAGCTGATCACTTGCATTCTTAAGAAAATTATCCGAAGAAAAGAACATGGCATTAGTGTTTATAAATGATTGCTCATTGGAAAAGGAAATTTAATTATGAATTCATCGACTAAAACAATTTGTCTGAAAAATGAAAATGATGAAGAGTTAATGCCTACAAAGATAGAAGACAATACTTTCAGCATGAGATGTGGTGGCACTGAAGATTATGCCCATGTTTTGGCTAGCATGGCAAGCTAGAACTATTGTGCTTACCAATAATTGATATTTGGTGTGCCATATGATTCTCTCAAGAAGAAGGAAGAAGATCAATCTGTAAAGTTAGTTGGTATGACTACAATTCTTCAATAATATTGTTGGAAACATTTCTTCTAATTCTATAACTCATTAAGTATCCACAGCAATTTTCAGTAGGTTGTAGAATTTTAGTAATATGATGGGCAAGGGGAAGTGGTTAGAATGACATTAATGGCAACTGAAGTAGGTTCGCTAGGTTAAAAATTCATGCCTAATTCAGTTTTATATGAGCTAGAATTTCTTCCAAAATATTAATATCTAATGCCATCATAAATCACAACATACATATGTGCATGTATATACATATAAATAACATGCACAAGAGCAGCATGGATCTCCTGATGTTCCTTGAATCATCATTCTTCAAGATCAATGTCAAAGAAAATACTAAACAAGAACAAAAGATCATATTTACCATTGACACCCTCCATAGCCCCGCTGACAACATGCTGAGCAGCCACATCATACACATGGCGTGTTGTTGTTGTAGGTCCAAACACTCGATCTAGAGTTTCAGGTTAAAGCAATTAGTCAAGCCAAGCTTTCTTATGCACTTAGCAATTGGATCCACATAAATACATGTAGACATAGTACTCAAAAACTCTACAGAAACATGCCCAGAATACAACAAAACACATAGGATTAATATAAATAACCAAAGTGCAGAACTAACTGATTCTTGTACAGATCAGTTCCATAGATGTCTTCCCCTTTGGTTTCAATTCTTTGGTACTATTCCTCCCAGTCATAAAAAGTATATTTGAGATCAAAGATCTTTTAGAATGTCTCTAACCATATTCCTTTGTTGTGAATGCATAGCAGAACACTAAAATAGGAAGGGTTGCAATTATTTACTAGTTGTCAATCATGTAGACAGCATTGTTTGATGTAATGGCCCATCCTTTGGCATTTTTGTGAGATTTATTATTTTGAGAATAACATCGCGGATGTTTCCCCAGCTAGAGAATTAATCATATCAAATACTTGGGCACCACCTCCACAACTATTTCATACCAAAAGCTCTTTGATGCAAAGAGTGAACCAAGTACTAGGTAAAGGATTTGCTGGCAAATCTGAAGGCTATGTCTACAATAAACTTTCACCTACATGGTGTTGATGCATCTATATCTAATGAATGAATGGCACAAAAAAACCCCAGTTGACTCAGCACTTAAATGGTTGCAAGTGAAATACAGTTAGCTGTACAGAACAAATCTCCAAGAACAACAAAAGGAATAGTTGAATCTCGCAAAGATGAGTTCAAGTAAATTTTATGTGACAATACCACCATTGATGGAAGAAATTCAAATATAATCTCTGCCTTGGAAACTAAAAATATGGTAAATTGCCAGTCAGTTGACTAGCATGTTTGGTTTATACAATTGACTAGTTGTTCTATAATGGTTTTAATTTTGCTACCTTCGAAAGAATATCATATTTTCATTGGTTATGTTATTTACAACTTGGTCAGAGAATTATGCATCTTGACAGCAAACAATCTGAAATTTTGACTTTTGAACAATTCAAGGTGAGAACATCAAACAAAATATACTCGTCGGACAGCCCAAAACACGTGTTATTATATCTCACGCAAACAGCCAAATTGACCGATTGAACAAAGCCCAATGATGTAAAGATTACGGACAGCGAAAGTAAAAATATGTTATATCAGTAGCAGACACCACAAATGCATCAGAAATTAAACTCCACACATACCACGTACCATAAGCATATGCCAGTGACGGATTATGCTCACTACGAACAATCGTATCCCCATCAGCGTACCAAGCAGTCTCTTCTCCCTGACGAATCTCACGCGGGCTACCCGCCAAAAAACCAAATTAGGCCAAACTACAACACCTCCATGCAATGGGTGAAGAGGAGAAGGCGAATAGATCCGAAGCCCAACCTGAGAGGCCGGAACCGGACCGTGACCGTCACATTCTCTTTGGGTCCCTCCGCATCGAACGCCTCACTGCCCGCGCAGAAGTACTGCGGCTTGTCCCTGACCGACGAGGATGCCGGCGAGCTCTGTCCGTCGACGGAGGCCTCAGGCAGCTGCCTGGAGGACGAAGTGGTGGACGAACTCGGCGAATTGGTGGGCTTGGAAGGCACCTGCGCTGATCTCCTCCCCCTCGGATCAGGCCGCGACGCCATGGCGAGCTCGATCCGGTGCCCACCTCGACGGTTACGCTCCAACCCCTTTAGCTACGAGATCAACAGCCCGAGGAAACCCGATCTGAGAGGCGTGCGGGCTCGAATTGGAGCTGCATTGGCCAAAATCCGAGAAGGGATCGATCGAGGTTCACAAAACTGGGAAGATTTGCAGTGAGATGGGGCGGAGATGTCGAGGATTTCTCTCTGTCTTATAAGCAAGACAACTCTTGCGACATGGACTCGAAAGATATATCACGAAAGCAAGGCAGAATCGTACGGAAAGAAAGAAAAGGTATCCTTCTTTCGCTCTCTCTCTCTCTCTCTCTCTCAACCGACTCGATCTCTCGCCTTTTATTCCACACAGACGAGCGGAGAGCAGACCAAAAGGGAAGCTCGTGGTGGCGGGCCGTGTCATGCAAAGAACCTTCTCATACTTTTCCCTATGCGGGCAAGAAATCACACGCCGAACTTACCACACTTCGACTTTGAACGGCAGATTCAGTGTCGGTCGCGTAGAGAACAATATGCGGTACAGAGGGAGGAGATGAACTCGTCATCCCCGCTGTGCGGCACCTTCACATGCCGCCCGTGGAGTCGAGCACGGGAGTGCGGGGCCCGACTACCCAATCCAAACAGGACGCGTGGCGGCCCTTGGTGTGCGCATCCCGACATCACGGCATCGCGCTGTTGACGCGTCGTCGTCTTCCCCCACGGCTCCGTGCACCGCGGTCACGGTTTGCTCAAACGGTTCCACACAATAAGCACGAGTCAGTTCCTGACCACGGCGACCGTCATATCGGCGGAGGAAGATGAACGTAAGGTGGTCCGGAGGATCAACTGGGAGGAACCGGAACCGAGTAAGGAAGGACGCGTCTCTCTCCTATGCTTTCCTCGTCTCTCTTCAGCCGTCTTCCTTCCTACCTTCCTTCTCAGATGAAGCAATCCTTTCCGCTTGAGATAACTGACACTGAATCAAGGATTGCATACAGTGTGCAGTTTCTTTCTTTCGACTTGATACAGTCTCGAGTTTTATTCGTTTAAAGATCCGTACGTATTGATAGATACACATTCCATTAAACAGAAGGTGGACAAAATGACCTCTCATATTCCATGAAGACCATGCATCATTCTGTTCGTCTTATCTATGGTTCTCTCTGGAGGCGGTGCTTTCCCGCAGGGACAAGGAAAGTAAGCCCTACTGCCTTCATGGACTAAGACATCCAGAAGATACACACTGATTAGCAGGATTAAATATTCGGGAAGCACATAAGCCATAGACATCATCCAGTCTTGCATGAATACAATGTGGATAGACAAACTTGAAGACCATCACAGCTGGATATATAGTCCTTTAAACCAATATTAACTTTGATGAGACTGTAGCCCACATCCCATCTTTCTTTTTAAATTTGAAGCAGCTATTACGAAACGATTCGCTGCAACTAAAGTATTCCTCCTGTCCAACTTATTATGGGTGTCTCTTCCTTCCATCGGAATCTAAATGCCATGGCCATGAACACAGGGAAATGATTAAAAGCTTAAGTTCTCGTTTAAAAATTGGTTAAGTCAAAATCAAGTGGGCGAAGTCCTACCGACAAGATACGATTTGACCATATAAAATCGTTATGCACGACGTTTGATGCGTGTCTTTGAGTGGTGATGGAATTGGACTGGAACGTTTGGCCGATGCGAACGGCGTTGCATGAATACGAATACTGCTATCCTATTAGCAGCATTCGACTTTACGGAGACCAAATAACAGAGCAAGTGCATGCATACACGTACAGGGAAACCACGAGGGACTCGGTTGCTGCCTTGCACGTGCCATATGGTGGCCAATTTGGCATCACGTGGATGGCACCACACGGCTTTGTATGTCCGTAGTCTGACGGGACTTCTTTAGATTGTAGACGTCATATCGATAATTTAGACGTATAGATAGATTCTGAGTCCATAAAAGCAAGCATGCAAATGTACAAAGTTGGTTCCGCTTCGGTTCATTATTCAATTTGTGGAGTTGGAACGATAGATTAGGTTTCCGGAGGAAGAAAGTAAAAGTTTTATTCAATTTGGGTTAGAACAGCATTTCCTATTTTTCATCCACAAACCCACCACAAGCGAATAATCTAACAACTATGAGTTATTTCCTAAATCATTTTTAATATTTCCAAAACATCCACATTAACATAGTATTCAATATATTAATATTATCTCTGACATATTAATATTAATATGAGTGTCCTTGCTACAGTTACGGAGAGCAAGAGAATTATTGGTGCTAATTTTTTTTTCTTGATTGAGTTTCTCATCAAAATATCAATTTAGTTATCAAAAGTAAATATTAATCAAAGCAACGTAAACAGTAGAACAATAAATCAATTACAAAGTGAGACATTAAATTTTTATATTAAAATTTTAATGTAAAAAAACTCACGAGACCGTAGTCCACTTCAAACTTCTACTATCACCAATAATGATAACATGTTTATAATAAGTTTTCTCCAAAATAACCAGATGATCACGATAACATCAAGAACATATATCTTCGTTCAACTATAACATATCATCATCATCGCACATGGATTTCATTAAAAAAAAAAATTAGATCTTACAAAGTAGATATAGTGAAAAAGCATCTTAAAAAAGATAAACTATAGATCGATACTACTAAAATTATAAAGCTTATTACAATAAATTTTCACATAAAATTTGGGTCTAAATTGATAAAGTTTAATCGCTTGATCATCTAGTAAAATCCTCAAACCCTTAGCACTCTAACATGCTAAAGTTAACAGCAGATTTGGAGTAAAAAGAAAGGCTCTTTTACTCGTGGACAATGTTCCCTGTTATACCCATATCTTTGTTTTGATAAGGGTTAAAACATTATTTCTTTAATAATCATCTAGTAAAAAAAAAAGATAAAACTATCATGTCAGTGGTCATCTTAACAGAAAGCATTGATTGTAAATAGCATTTCTCTTTCCTCTCTCTAAGCATTTATCGAAACTCTGCTGGAGAATATGTGTGCGCCACGAAATTGGTATGAGTTATTATTATCATATTTATTCTTATAATTGTCATCAATAGGTAAAATATCACTGATTACTGTGGTGGTTACTTTTGTAAGATAAAATTATCTTTTCTTTTAAAGAATGTTTATGCTGAGAAGTGTATAACGTCTTTATGCTCTATACGAACTTTTAAACTCTGTCATCTATTATATGCTGATGATATGGTTTATGTACTAATCATTAACTCTTATGAAAATATTATTCATATCCAAAAATTTTTAAAGCATCTTTAATATGAAAGTTAACCAAAATATTTATTGTTCCTCGTCGGGTTTCAAACAGTATACTTTAATTGCTGGTTAGATGTCTGATTTGTTTGGAAAGCTCAGATAGCATTGCATGCATAGTAAAAAATAAAAATAAAAATTGATTTATCAGGTTTATCGGATTGTCGTGTGATGATCGGGAGCATAAAACTCAAAAATCAAAAAACACATAACGGGTGTTAGACGTTCTCACTTGAGAGAACTCGTATATCCCCTAAGATCGCAGATCCTAGTCCGTGGATGAAGGAGTTCTCACGAACTCCTCTTTAGTAGTGATCAACACGATGGACACAGCAACGACGTACCTCCTCGTGCAACGTGTTCTTTTCTCACGATTGAACATTATCATGCAACAGCAAACAAGGAGGGATTAGTCTCTCTTACAGTCCTCTCACACTAGAGAGAGGGTTAAACAGTAATAGGAAGAAGGAGGGAGGAGATGAGGAGGCTAACAGCTATAGGGGTCCAGCCTATGATCCTTTGAGCCCCAACCTCTATATATAAAGAGTCTCCTTTATTAAACCATAATGGATCCTTCTTGGTAGGTATTGAATCTTTATCAAATTACCCCTAACTTAATCGATATTGGATCCTCTTCTAACAGTCATTCTAAGTCCTATTAGATCTCACCCAATGAATCCATTAAAACATAGGCTTATTAGATATCTCATATATAATCCTCTTTTCGTCATGTTGTCCACCATATGTGTATGACCCTATAGGTCCAATACCGAGCTGACTATGAGTTGCACTTGTCAAAATCCCTTTTGACTCAGAACTCCTCTTGACTTAGTGAATTATTATCTCCATAATAATTCACTCAACTTACTAATTATGAACGTACTATACCACTATGCTATAGTCCCTAGACGGTATAAGGGGATCTAATCCATTGGACATGTTTGCTCTCAGTTATCGTGTATATATAATCGATCATCCATCTAATATCCCAGAGATCGCATACAGTCATGGTATTATTAGGCTCATACGAAATCGATTCGAGTCTCACTTTTATCGGATTCTCCCGAAGAACTCCTTCTCTCTGAATCAAAGTCTCGTTCTTATCATATTCTCTCAATCCAATTGACCTTGGTCAGGTATTTGCTTGAGTGAGAACATATAAGATATTTCTCTCATGATACCGAGTGGAAGATCCTATGTTGACAATAAATTACCTTCATAAGGTTGGCTATCATTCTCAATGACCAATTGTGATGAACTTCTAGAACTATAAGTCTGGTATCAAATAATAGAGTAATTAAACAAGACATCCTTAGTATCTCAATTATAAAGATCATATAAACAATTGGGACTACAGAATTATTATCTGAGAATGATATATCATTAACCATCCAGCATTCCGTAAGTGGATCATGTTGAATCTCGAATTTTGATGATGAAACTAATTGATAAGTGTTTATGATTTAATCTACATTTTGAATGACATAGGATGCTTCGATCAGGGAGAGACAATTAAAGCAGGAAGAATCATGTTGGGCTGAAGGAAAACGTGTCAAAAGATTGGACGTCGGGCTGGAGGATTGGTTGACGTATCGACAAAAGGCTTCGGGCCATGGATTCAGATATCGAGCCAAGAAGAGCAAATATTACGCCAAGGATATCGGAGTTGCGGAGGTCGACTAACCGATTGGACAATAGGCCGCAAGAGTGGACGATGCGTCGAAGAATCAGGCGAAGCGTCGATGGACCAATAACATGTCAAACAACATGATTCATGCTTAGTAATAATTATCTAGATTGAAGTGTGTTTTTATATATGCAGGATTAACTACGATAGCAAGGCATAAAGCAAAATGAAGTCCCGGAGTCAAGAACGCGATTTCGTTGGGAGTTCGAGAGTTTGTCGGAAGTCTGAACGTTCGTCGAAAATTCTGTCAGAACCAACCAAGAAGTCTAGGAGCTTACCAAAGAAGCTCGTCGAAACTCACCAAGAAGATCGTCGTGAAGTCCAGAAGCTTGCCGAGAGTCAGCCGGAACATTGTCGGGAGTTCGTCGGAAGTTCGCCGGAAGAAACCAGACTTATCTTACTTAGATTATATCTTAAGAATCGTAGTTAGCACATAATTGGAGTTGGGATTGGGAGATAATCCCATCAACTCTGTTAGGGGCCAACTGGGCCCGAAGTTGGGCTGGTTTGAGCCGGATTTAAGGCCCAACTAGGGTGCTGAAACCCTTGCCGGCGATGGTACCGCCGGCAACAGTGCTACCAACGGTGGTACCACCCTTATTTCGTGGTGGTACTGCCCAGTTGCAGATCTTGCAGTGGTAGTACCGCCAATACCTAGGAAACCTAGGATGAGACCTTTTTAGGCTCTAAGTTTGAATCAACTTGAAGCCTATAAATACCCCTCTCATCCCTGGTTAACATATACAAGCACAGAGAGTTTTAAAGTAAGAAAACGCTATAGAAATCACTTGAGAAATCCCTCCTCTAGATCTAACTTTAGAATTTTGTTTAAAGAGGAGTGTGTGTGCTTATAAAGGTTGACTTCTAAACATGTGAAAATGAAAAGAGGGGTATAAGAAGGAGATTGATCTTCGCCTATTAAAGGAAGATCGATAGTGGATGCCGGTGGCCTCGACGGAAGAGGAATCGACAGAGTGAATGTAGGTCACGACGATCAAACCACTATAAAAATCTGGTTTGTGTTTTATTTGTGCAATTTACTTTAACTACAAATCTCTTTACTTGCTTTACATCCACTACACTTTTCCGTACACTTTCAAGTTAAGTTTTCGAAATCGGTTTTCAACGTAAACAGATTTAATCGCAACGAAGTTTTGAAGATGTAATTTTTACCGCTGCACTAATTCACCCCCCTCTTAGTGCGGCTCTTGATCCTAATAGATTATTCAGTGAACTCATTCTACAATGAGCATTTGAACTATATCCTTAGTGTCCCCACGTAAGCAGCTATGAGACTAGCCACCTCAATCATTGAAAGATTATATAGCACACCAGTCTGTCCGGTTATCTCAATATTCCTCTCGAATAACATATGACCAGAAATATTTATGATATATGTTTAAAGATAAATTGGTCTCATTATCATGATCTCATCATAATCCAATTCCCATTGCACAAATATAAAAATATCAAAATATATTCATCATCTAATATAAAATTAATAAATACTATAATAACAATAACCAAAAGAGACTGTACAGTATATCACACAACGTGGCACCCGTAACTAACATGTTTCTATTCTTAAGAATATTAATCGTATCATGGCATTGGCCTTCATTCATTATATTGGGATGTTTCACCACTAAAACATTTGGGTGGTTTAGGCATTCGTGACCCACATGTTACTAAATTTACTTTGCATGCTAAATATATTTTATAATGTTTTAATCATGTTAATTCTATCTGGGTTCAAATAGTGAGGACTAAATACGCTATGGTTGATCTTTGAAATTTATCCATGCATGGAAAATATAGTTGGGCCCGGTGGCTTTTCCTTAAATCTTAAAATTTAGATTTGGTTTTTCAAGGCTTATTGGATCCAACACTTCCACTATCATTTTCTTTGATTTTTGAATTTTTGATGTCTCTATTAATCTCCAGCCTATCTTTTTTAATGTTGATATGTTATATGAATTCAATGTGGTTTTTGATTTGATATGTAACGGAAGATAGAACTCTCCTCTTCTACAAGAATTATTTGGCTCTTCCCTTGTTGACAGAGTTGCTAGTATACACATGCCTAACACTACTTGTGATGACAATTGGTTTTCGAGATCCGAGTGTCATGGCACAGCTACTACGAAGTCATCTTGGGATGGGTGGTGATGCGTTTGGCAGCCATCCGTTCTTCCTTGGGTAAAGATATTTTGATGGAAGTTGTTCCATCACTGCCTCCCAATACTAGAATGGCTTTATGGAGTGCTCAAAATAATATCGTTTAGCTTTTAAGGATGTATTTTGTTATGTCCATTGTTAATATTTTTAGTAGATAATCCCCTCCGTTATGGAAAATTCTGAATATTGTTAGGGACACTTTTTACCTGATATCTGCTATTGATTGTTGTAAAATAATCCATATATTCCGTGAAAAAAATTATGTCGCTAATTGACTAGCTAATTATACTTAAGGTCAAAAAAAATTTATTATCTTTGGAAGAATTTATTTCCTCTAGATTTAGATCTTTTGGTTCATGCTCATGTGAACGGGATCGTATCCTTCATCAATAAAATTATCTATTTTTTTGTTTTGTAAAAAAATAAATCATAGGTTGCTATGGTTGCTTTTACAAGATAAAGCATGGCATATTACTACAATTGATAGTATTTATGGAGTGAAATTATTTATTATTCGATTTTTCTAAGGCAAGATTCATCTATTATTAGTTTTTCTCTATAGAAAAAATAGTAATAGATAAACCTTTACATACTATTGTTAAGACTGTAGTTATATATTATCACCACAACATTATCAACCGCAGGTATAAATCATGCAGCAGTGGTAACCAACATGCACATATAATTATGAACAATATGGAATAATATGCATGGCATGATCAATCATGTCAGTTTCCATATATTTTGTGGTTATTAGATGATCAGAGTTTGATCATCTACAAAGTCTTAGACAATGGTAAGTCCATTGCCTCCTCCAAAACCTTCAGGTCCCAATGCCATGCACTGCTCAAGTAAAGAAGGGCCATTCCTGCAGGTCTCCCCAATGCATCCATCACCTTACACTGTCATGCAAGGAACAAAGGCATCTCATTTAATAATCCCATTCTCACTTCACTGCCTAAAGCATTTTGCTGATGAAACATCAGTATCAGTAGGAGCATCTTAGACTCAATTTTTGTGAGACACACACACACACACACACACCAGCTGGAACCAATTAGATCTGTAGTGGGTCTTGGGTCTTGTTCTTGGTTCGGATTGAAATTTTGGTCAGAGATAAATTGGAGCAGCTGGAAAGAGAAGTAATTAGTAGAATATGTACACAGAAACCTGCTTGTAGTTAGAAGAGTTGCTTGAAACAACCCAAAAAAAGAAAGGAAAATAAGATTCAGAATAATCATAAGATTGTGTTTTGTCCTCAGCGTACTCTCTATCATTAGGATTATTTATATTCCAAGTCACGGATGGATTCATCAGAGTTGTTGTCATGCAAAAGCTTCGGGACTCGATATCGCAATGCTTCCCCTCTCCGGTGTGTGTATGTGTGCGTCTTGGGGAGATGCTGCCCGTATTAAACTACTGTATACGTTGCAGTTACAGCAGTGTCGCTAGCAGAAGAGGTGGCAGAGCTCACATTTAGAGGAAATCATTCAATGATCCGTAGCTATCTTATGGCATAATGTATCAGATGGTGGCAGGTTGGTCTTCCAGGCTCACTTAAGATGTCTGACCCACCATGCAGCCAAGAACATGCTTTATCTTCTATGCATTTCATGACAATCCAGTTTAAAGTTTGAAATGTCTGACTGTGTCTGTGTTTCAGTACTTCAGCAGGATATATGTAATATCAATCCATCTACTGCATGTGTTCCCAGAGAGTACCAGCCAAAAAGGGGTTTGTAAACGTACTGCATGTGAAATAGAAAACCCTCACTGGAAAGGTTATCTCTATATAGATGAGAAAGATATTGATATCATTCTCTGAGTTACTCATTCTACGTGAACATTAGAGCAACGATGTAATCACTGGTGCAGTACTTGATATGCGTTAGACTCTTATGAACAAGGAGTCTGAGTCAAACACCAATTCAACAAAAATCAATATCTCTCATCGCCCGTGATTATTTTCTACTAATGTGGATTAACATATTGATTCAAACATATATTGCATTTCGACTAATTTAGTCTCTCGGTTGGGTGTCTTCGATGCAAGCGTAAAAATGCAGAAAGGTCCAAGCAGTATACTATTGAGGAAGAATGAACAAGAACAGGAGCAACCAAGTATCTCGAGAAGAAGATTTTATTACGTTAAACAAGATGTCAAATATGAGTTGTGTGTACTGATGCTGAACTTTAATCAAACTGCAAGAGTATGATGCATCGACACCTCTCATTTTCTTTGTATCGATCCTAATGTATGGTTCGATGATCTTATAGTTAATTCCACTGCAACTGCGCTGAAAGCAACAATTATGTTCCGAATTAGTCTCCTCGGCTTCATGATTAAAATTCAAGGTGAGTAATAATGTGCAGGTAAAAAGACACATAAAATAGAAGTACAATGGAATTATGCAGACAGACACTACAACATAGATTCTGGCGATCATTTCATGAGCAAATAAACAAGCAAGTATGCATGATTGGATTATAAACAACTCATAATAATAGATAGCTTAAGAAATTTCTTGATAATGAATGGGACCACTTCAAGCTGACAATCTCTGAACAAAAGCATGATGGCCATGTCCGATATCTATGCTGATCTTTGGTTCGGCTAAATTCTAACCATGGAAGAGGTGATAACATTCCAGTTTCTTTACTACAATGAGGAAGCAATAAATATGATTGTGAGAGTAAGAGAAAAAGTTGTATGTGATCGAGAATTAAGAGAGACATGCAATTCATCAACGAAATATTTGCTACCCGGACTGCTATGAATCAATCACAAACGCAAATCCAAACTCAAACCATTCTTGGAGGCTGAATCAAGCCCACCTTGGTCCTTTTGGGAAGCCAAAGAAGAAGAGGAAGAGGAACAGAAGCCGACAGTACCACCGCCTCCTTCCACGGCCACCTCCTTCGTGTCTCTCCCTCCAAACGAAGGCAGCGCTGGTGGATAGTCTTGCTGGAAGCTTGCGGTACAGCCATGCACTGGCATTCTCCATGGCTCGGGGATCGGGCTACCGTTTACGGGCTGAGATGAGGAACCTAAGCCGCGGTAGAATCGAGCCGCAGGGTTGATGGTAGGGGCGGTGGTGGTCCAAGAAGGGTAGTTCGGTGGTGGTGGGTGGTCAAAACGGGCGGTAGAGGGGGCGGAGCACAGATTGCGGTAGTTGAGGTAGCCGTAGACGAAGCTGGGATGGTGGTAGTGTTGGCTGGCCATAGCCGAGTGGAGATGGGCTCGTTTCGCGTGCTGGCGCTCGCGCTTGTGGGCGTTCTGGTGCCCGCCAAGGGCTTGCGACGTCGGGAACTTGCGGCAGCAGTAGTGGCACTCGAACTTCTTGGCGCTCTCTCCACTGTCGGTGTTGGCGATTGCGTTGGCGGCGCTCTGCTGGGTGTTACTGGTTTCAGTGGTAGAGGGAGGATCGTTGAAGGAGCCATCTTGTGATGATGCATCAGGATCCGTGCGGAAGTCGATGCCGAACAGCCGGATGGCCGCGCTACTACCGTTGGCTGTGTTCTCGGCAACCGGTAAGGCACGGATGAAGGGGAGTTCGGAGAAGGAGTCGACGGTGACCCTCATGGAGCTCTGTGCATCTTGCTGGCTCATCGCTGCCGCCTCCGAGCTGAGTCCAATCGATCGACCACGCTGTATGCAGGGAAGGAGGTATAAGATTTCGGCAGTGCCCAAGAGAAGGGAAGGAAGGGAAGGGAACTTTGGTGTTTCTTCTACACTACAGTAGTCATGGTTCACAAAGTCTTCGAAGAGTGAAAGAGGTAGAAGAGGAGATACCAAATATGATGTGGGGTCAAATATGGGGATAGGGCTGACAAGGGCTGATGCTAAACTAAAGAGAGGCTTTTGGCTCCTCAAACCACTTCCAAAAGTACTACCGCTGCTGTTACTGCTGCATGCTACTACTACATATGCACCACCTTACTCCCATCACCTCATCATCTTGTTCTTCGTGTTCTGTTTACCTACATGCTTTGTGACACTGGTTTCCTCGCATGGCTAGCCATCACTCCAGTGGGGATCACCTGGAAACGTGATTATCTTTCATCATCATATCTCTCTCTCTCTCTCGTTGTATCAGTGTTGTAAGTGGTCCTGGAATGTGTGCATGATTGGAAGGGTTAGTTGTAGTGATTTGAATAAGCCTTCACTGAAAAAGCAGTCCCCTCTAACATCCATGTAAAACTATGAGCCGGGAGACTTGGTTAGCTCCGTAACAGTTGCTCGTCATACTTCACGCAGAATAGCTTGAATTAGATTAGAAAGGATAAGAAACCCTATATATGATATGTATATGTAGTGGTTCAAGAACGATTTTGAGGCAAATAAACAGAGCTGTGACACCCACAGGATCGATCACCTGATATTGACTTGTTGAATGTGCTGGGTTCACATATCTATCACGTATGTGCTGCTTTTGTAGGAATGGCACTAAAGCTAGATTTTGGAGCATCATGAGAGATCTCTGATGGAGATCGAAATGGAGGGTTGTTAGTTGATTTGGAACATGTAAGGTTTGATCGGTGAACGATGGTTATGGTACGATGTCGTTTACCGAAGGAAACCAGGAATGCTTTTGTCCAACCCATCGACCTGTCCTCTCTCTCTCTTTTTCGAACGGCGTAGCCTTTTTTACAGCTCGAAAAAGCTTCAGTTTCCGGTGTTTGGTAGCAGTGGGAAGTAGTTATCTGGCCTTGGCGTGCGTGTAAAATGGTTTAGGCTTGTACGTATTGGAAGGACTTGATATTGGAGCCTCAGGCCGAAGTAGTAATATCATGATGACGGCACGGCAACCGTGGAGTAACAACAAGACCTTTTAAGTTTCGAGGAAGAAGCAGTACATGCATCTCATTTTCCAGGCTAACTCACTTCGTCTGGATCAGCGGCGAAACAAATACACACTGAGATCGAACCAACAATTCTGTATCGGGTTACTGGAAATACGCAGTCTAATACTCGCAAGCATCACAAAAGAAGTCAGAAAGTACCAAGTGTGAAATCTTCTTTGACTTGTATGTATGCCTTGTCAAAATTCGTGTTGTAGGCATGAATTGTCTGACCATTTTTGTAATTATTCCTACCTTCACAACCGCTTCACCTTCTCCATTGACCCTTCTCTGCCACAAAAGACTGGTCGCTGTCGCACAACCATCTTTCCATGTCTCAAACCTTGGGCTTCTCACTCGCCTCTCTCTCTCTCTCTCATAATTCTGGCACTGTCCTCGTGAGAGCTACTACCCCCTTCTTCTGTATCCAAGAAAGTTGCCTCAGGTATTAACACCGATCACCAACTCCTATGATCATGATCGCTTATAGCCCCCTCAAACCCAAAGTTTGTCTCGGTGCCCTGCCTAGCCTAGCTAGCTCACCACAAGCTCACGCCAGGTGAGACAACATAGGATGTCATTAGATCCATCAGAGTCGGGAGTTAAGATTTCTTACACGTCCCCATGGGATCCAGACTTTGAGGGTGATTGTTCCCTATTGGTAACAGTGTCAGTATTGGATAGGCCTGGCTCTCAAAAGCTTAGGTGTTCTTCTCAAGACATGGGGTGATAGTGCTGTCGGGTGAACCCCAATATTAGGACCACTAAAGTGAAAGCATCTCCTAAGATGAAGTCACCGAGAGTGCTTAGACATTAAGGATGGGGTGAGCATCGCAGAAGGAGAGAGAGAGAGAGAGAGAGGGAGAGACACGATGGATCCAGCTTGGTCATGTATCGTATGGAGCAGAAGAAGCAATCATGAGAAGTGGATGGAATGATCAGCTCCTTCTTATGAATCTTCTTAAACAGTGCAGCCTCATCACTGTGCTCTCAGCCTAACATACGATCGGGTGGCTTTGGATACTGCATCCAAGTGGATGCCGTGAGGACCATCAATCTGCTAGCTGCAGTGACTTGCGTACATGATACATGTGGGAGAGATCAGCACACATGGAACTTGACCAGATGACGCAGCAGTCTTCATCACCTCCATCTCTCCGCGACAAAGGTAGGGCTCCGTCCTTTAAGGACTGATGGCCTTTCTTAAGGGCCCACAACGATCATGGCATTAGGAGGAGAGCGAGTGTGAAGCAAAAGGACCACTACAACAACATCCAAAGGTAACAGATAAGAGGTGTACTGACTGGGGACAATAAATTACAGTTTATGTTCTTGTAAGTGAGTCCGATGATTCAATTATGTAAGCTAACTACTGAATATTTGGTAAACAATTACATAATCTTAAAATTATAATTATATATATCCCCAAAACTCAAAAACTTGAATATGTATCATTGTTATCAGTCTTTGATGAAGGGACAGATGCAAGGAGAAGAATATCTTGCTTTCACTTAAATATTTTAAATTCAACACAAAATTTATGTCATCTCTCTTGACTCATATCACTCTAATTCTATCCTCGTTCATGTTCTATTTAATTAGATCATAATTATCTGACACCTAAAAAAAAGTATTTGTATAGTCTTAAAATTTTATATTTTTTTAATAATTTTCTCCTTTATATTTGAGTTTTTGATGAAAGTGTTATAGGCTAATGTGGCTATCTTAATTTTGATGAAAGCATTATAGGTTGGTGAGGTATTTATAGGTATACTAAGTACATAAAACATGAAGTAAATATATCTAAAATCAAATATACCAGCAATACCAATATTGCATCAATTGATGTGATCATCCAAATAACTAAAATGATATCGAGCCATCTCATACGTCGAATCAAGTTATACAACTTTAGTTTGAGCAATACGATTGCTAGTGTTATGATATCGATCTGTGTTATATACGCAATAGAAGAACAAAAAACAAAATCCTAGAATTTCTTATAGAAAAATAAGGTCCCATCGTCGTGCAAAGATTGGTACACAAAAATTAAAAAGCTGCAAATATATGAAAGATGTGTTACCTAGGGAGATCATATATCCCTGGAATCCCATAGATTTGTAGGAGAGAATGAAGAAAGTCAGCTGTCCTCCTCTCCAACAGTGATCCATATGTTAGGGGCTGTGAAGACGCTCCTCAAATGGCTGTACAATTCTCTTTTCCACGCGCACTACGCGATCAAAAAGGGGTTGGCCATTCTTGCTATCTACACGCCCCAAATAAGGGCTACTAGCTAAGGAGGAGAGGGTGAGTGGAGTCTAGGAGGTGGCAGCTAAAAGGGATTTAGCTTATGGCCCTTTTGTTCCCTCTTATTTATAGAGATCTCTATAAACTTACCATAATGGATCTTGTCCTATTATGTATTAGATCTTCATCCAACTATCTAAGTCTCATAGATTAGTAGATCTCTACCTAATAACATCTTATTGGCCTTTATTGGATCTCATCCATAGGATCCAATAATTCAGGAGATTATTGGATATCCAATAAGATATGGGCTTCAACGGATATCATATATCCGAACCTCTACTCGTCGCAACACTTATCATATGTGTGTGACCCTATAGGTCCAATATCGAGCTAGTCATGAGTCATATATGTCAAAACTACTTCTAGCTTAGTAAATTATTATCTCCACAATAATTCACTTGACTCATCAACTACGGACGTACTAGGCCATTACGTTGCAATTCCCAAATGATATCGGGGAAATCCAATCTATTGGATCTATTTGACCTAAGTTATCATGTATCTATAATCCCTCATCTATCTAATATTCTATATATCATATTTCAGGCATGGTGCTATTAGACTCATATAGTTTATACTCAAGCATCGTTGAAATCAGATTCTTCCGGAAAACTCTTTCTCTCTCAATCGAATAACCTTGGCCAGAAATTTGTTTGAGCAAGAACATATATGATATTCCTCTTATGACACCGAGAGTGGATGATCCTCTATCGACACTCATTCGCCCTCGTAAGGTTGACTGCCACTCCCGATGACGGGTTGTGCTAGATTTGGAACTTCTAGACCTTTAAGTCTGGTATCAAATGGTGGAGTACTCATATAGGACATCCTTGGTGTCTTAAGTCTAAGGATCAGATACACCACTAGGATAACATAATCGCTGTCTAACAATGAGGTATCATCAACCATCTAGCATTTCGCGAGCAGATCGATTAGTGAACTCATTCTCCAATGAACACCTACACTGTATCCCTAGTTTTCGAGTAACTATGAAACCAACTGTCTCCATTATATAGATGGGTATATAGCACACTAGTCTATCTAGCTATCTCGATGTTCTTATCAAGTAACATATGACCGGGATTATTTAGAGTCTATGTTTAAAGATAAATCGGTCTCATTATCGTGATCTGATTCTCATTGCATAAATTCATGGATATCATAATATATTTAATATGTAATA
Organism: Musa itinerans; assembly: GCA_001649415.1. Classification (NCBI taxonomy): domain Eukaryota; kingdom Viridiplantae; phylum Streptophyta; class Magnoliopsida; order Zingiberales; family Musaceae; genus Musa; species Musa itinerans. The sequence continues at coordinate 278,613 of LVTN01000298.1, forward strand.
TAAAGTGAAAAAAATATCAAAATATATAATAAACAAACAGAGTGTGTATCATGTCACACATGTCATGACTCACGTGATTAATTTACAGAGTATCTATGACTAACAGAATTAAGTTATTGCACCATCTAGTCTGAGCAATACGATTGCTAATACTAAGCGGCGTCGATATAAATACCAACCATTTACTTAACTAACACTTTAATAATTATTTTTTTCGCTCATCGATTTATCTTCTGGTACATCGATCGATTCACTTGAGGCAATCTACTCGAAATGCACGATCAGCTAAAAAACGAAATACTCGGGGCTATAAACCTTGGCATGTGAAGGTTAGGAATGTGCACATGAATAATGTACCAGCCATAATTTCAATTCCTTACGGATGAGATGGTCCCCTTCATTTATTGGGGACAAGGAGATGGATGATGATATGAACCATTGGGTCTCCCTCTCAAGTAAAGAGAGGACTCGACAGAACAGATGCCACATGATATCTTAAATCAGACGAATAACATTCCTAAACAAAGGTCGTACTCCATCAGTTCATCAGCTGATGTGTTGAGCTTAGCAAAGCAAGAACTCAGGAAGTGGTGCCAAAGGCAACATGCTCATCAACAAGGTGTTCGCCATGTTCATTATTAGAAGTGGTCCTCGACAACAACACTCTGTTCTGCTCGAGTGCTTCTTGTCTCTTCCTTGCCTCGTGTTACTGCAACATTGGTTCTACTGTTGCCGGATATGCAGGGGGTTGAGAAAAAACTGAGAGTTGGCAAGCCATACGAGTGATGCGAATTGGTTCGAGTACCGATGTTTATGTATTCCCTATTATGGAGACACTTTAAAGGCATCATCATCTCGATGACGAGGCTGATTGGTGGTGTTTGGAGGCGAAGGCATCGCTTTAGTTCTCTGCTTACTCGCACGAGTAGTAATGCTGTGAAATGACACGGTGAAGGTTGTCGTTTGCAGTGTTTCTGACCGACATCTAATGAGTTGCATATGCTGTGAAACAGCTGGCAAGCCATTCTGCACAAGTGTAAAGGAGAGAGTACTGGATCACCTAATTTTATTACTTAGGTAAGATATATTATTAGTATAATTAAATTTTAATTTTAATTATTGATTAATAAAAAAAAAGTTTAATTATAATAATTTTTTTAAAAGATGGTAGAGACTCTGCTAATTACTTATTCAATCCCTTTGCTCTTGCCCATAAAAAGACATGATCGATCTCCTATGTACATAATACAAATAATTATATACGTAGATACGTGAAGAAACGGATGTGTGGATATATGACATTATTGAGAGATTATAAATCTTCTTTCATCTCCACTTAGTCATATGAATCAATCAATGAAATATCATAAATCTTCACTTCTCCCTTTTATCCCTAAATTCATCGCTCATAGCGATTCTCTCAAAAATAGGAAGAGAGAATACGAGTCTAATTTTTTTTTGTAAATCAGTATCGTTGTAGTTTTTGGATTCGATGATAGTATACTTACAGAATCATTATAGTTTTCTAAGAATCATTAAGGTACATTTTGTAAATTTAGATATATTATTATTTGATTTTAGATTTTGATATTAAAATTTTTTATATAATAATAATATATTATAATTTTTAGCTTATAATTTGTATCAGAGCCATCTACTATTTGACATACGACCATCACATGAGATTATCCTCCATCCACCTAAGTGTATAAATATTCAAAACAGAGAAATACAACATGAGATTTTTTTTATTGCATCAAATAAACTACACCTCTTTGCAAGCATATATAAAATCTTTTGGTCTTTCACTTTGAAATGTTATAGAAAAATACTTTCATCAGTATTTTTGTAATAAAAATCTCGGGTATCATCTTATGTTGGTTTCTAAGAGTGAATTTTTCTTTTCGATTTTTGCAATAGTTTTCTCAAACTTTTATCATTTATCAAAAGTTAAAATCAATTCATGATGACTATATTTTTCAAGTATAAAAACTTAAAACAAAATTTTCCATTAAATTTGATGATAGAAAGATACTAAATTAAAAAAAAAATTAAATTTTCGATTGTTTTCCTCAATTGTCATTGTCGTTATGATTTCTTTGTCGAACATTAATGGCATCCACTCGTCTCCATCACTCTTCTTGTTTCGGATGTCGGCACCGGGCTTTGGGTTCCTGTTAATTGGGCTGCGACTCCATCCATCGGCCCCGAGTCCTGCGTCGCCCCACCATGGCCTCTTTCTCCGCTCCTTAATTGTTAGCAATCATGTGCCGATGCTTGTCCTATTAGGCAGCCTCGCTTCCATGTCCATGGATCTATTCATCGGACCTGAAGGCACCTACAGCTTCGACCACGCCTCCGTCTCCTTCTCCTTCTTGATCTCCATAGCTGCTCGGCGGTCGCCTTCTGCCAGCAGCTGATCATGTAGTTCCGCCTCCACTCGGTCGGTCACATCTGCGTCGAGGGTCAGCACCACCGGATGCTGCATCCGGTCATCCTCGATCGCGTCGCTCACAACCGCGCTTATCGGCGGCAGGCTACACGCCGCGCAGTTTCCAGGTGAGCTTCGTGCGGTCGAGGAGCATCGCGTTCCAGGGAGTCCAGTCCGTCGTCGTCGTCATGGGCAAAGGTGCCTATGGCGCATCAGGAGCACTCCGATGAAATAATAATAATAATAATAACTGACATCTCACCTCGCGTTAGTGAATACTTTGTAATCTCATACCATTTAAATACTATGAGAAGATTGATATTTGGTATAATTTTTTATTCTCTTTTTATAAGTCTAAGTATTAAAAATTAAAAATAAAATTAAAAATTTATATAATTATTTTACTTTCGAAAAAGATTAAATTTTGATATATATATATATATATGTATATGTATATGTATATGTATCTCTTATTATTATTATTATTATTATTATTATTATTATTATTAAAGCAGTACTCTCCCTTATCGAATGCCCTAATGATTTGCCTGCCAAAGTGGACTCACTCCATACCTCCCCCAAGTCAACAACTCTTTAAACGTTTACCAACTCTCATCGACGCAGTCACCCGATTTATTTGGTCCTTTTAGCTATCCAACAAAGCAACTCAGAGACGCATTCTTTTCTATTGCTTTGGCTCATCCACTGAACCCAAAAGACGACGGATAAAGGCGAGCCTCGCCTTGACACGATGCAATGCCACCTTCAGATGGACCACCATCACAGAAAGCGCAAATCTAAAGGACGGAACTAATCGTGAGGTTTTGAGAGACTCGGGTTTAATGGGTTGGTAACTGTCTGCGTCCATCCAAGTTGATCAAACCCTACCACGAATATTTAAGCGAGTTGTCGCCTGTCAGAGACGAACGCAAGCACGTGGTGAGGTCTCCCACCAACTCCTTTGCTTCATATTTAAATGCTTCCCCCTCGGGCGTCTTCAACGCGGGGTACCTGAATTGTCATTGGACGCATAGATGGCCCTACATCAGACACCAGTCACCTGGGCGAGTAAATGGCCCATGTAATCGAAAACGGTGAATCTTTCTCGAGTGCCGCCAGCCCGCCACCACCAACCCTGCCCGTCCTGTTGACGTAGTCATCAAGCACCGAGTCCCGATTTCGGACGCGAATTATCGAAGGAGAACGAGTTCGCAGCCTGCGGTCGTGACTTCTGTCGGTGGGTGACAGCTTCCGAGTATATAATCCCACCCGCCTCTCCCTTCCATGACGGGGCTGCTTCTGTCTTCACTGCCACAAATACATTCATATCCTAAGAAGCCCCACCACCACTCTGCCGCGATGGACTCACCCGGTAGCTACATCCGCCCCATCCGGTGCTTCCGGCCGCCGACCCTCCCCGTCCCGACCGACGGCATCAACCCGATCGCCGTCTCCGGGACCTCCTACGTCCCTGACCCCCCGCACTGGAAGAAGGCCGCCGAGGCCCTCTCTTGTGCCCACTTTGACGAGGTCCACCGCATGATCACCCAGTTCTCCACCCTCTCCTCCGTCGACCTCGAGGGCACCACCCTCACGGTCGCGCAGGTCGCCGCTGTTTCCCGCCGCCCCACGGTGTCCATCGTCCTCGACGCTGACACTGCGCGCGAACGCGTCGACCGCAGCGCCGCCTGGGTCGCTGACAACATCGAGCGCGGCACCGACACGTACGGTGTCACCACCGGGTTCGGCGCCACGTCACACCGCCGCACCAAGAAAACCGCCGACCTCCAGACCGAGCTCATCCGCTTCCTCAACGCCGGCGTCGTCGGTAAGGAGTTCCTCTCCTCGAGCTACGCCAAGGCCGCGATGCTCGTGAGGACCAACACCCTGATGCAGGGCTATTCCGGCATCCGGTGGGAGCTCCTGGAGGCCATCGCCAAGCTCATGAACTGCAACATGATCCCCAAGCTACCGCTGCGGGGCACCATTACCGCCTCAGGCGATCTCGTCCCGCTTTCCTACATCGCTGGCCTACTTACCGGGCGGCACAATTCGAGGGTGGTCACCCCCGAGGGCGACGAGATCACATCCGTCGAGGCGCTGAAGCGTGTCGGAATCGGAGCGCCGTTTGAGCTCCAGGCAAAGGAGGGGCTTGCGCTTGTCAACGGCACCGCGGTCGGCTCGGCGGTGGCGGCCACCGTGTGTTTCGACGCCAACATCCTAGCCTTGCTCTCGGTGATCCTATCGGCGATGTTCTGTGAAGCCATGCAGGGCAAGCCGGAGTTCACCGATCCATTGACCCATGAACTGAAACACCATCCGGGCCAGATCGAATCAGCGGCTATTATGGAGTTCCTGCTCGACGGCAGCGACTATATGAAGGAGGCCAAGCTGCGGCACGAGCGCGAGCCGTTGACGAAGCCGAAGCAGGACCGGTACGCTCTGCGGACGTCGCCGCAATGGCTCGGGCCGCAAATAGAGGTGATCCGCTCGGCGACGCACTCGATCGAGCGGGAAATCAACTCAGTCAACGATAACCCCCTCATCGACGTCGCCCGCGACATCGCTCTCCACGGCGGCAATTTCCAGGGGACACCCATCGGCGTTTCCATGGACAACCTCCGCGTCGCGCTGGCGGCCATCGGGAAGTTGGTCTTCGCGCAATTCTCCGAGCTCGTCTGCGACTACTACAACGACGGCCTACCGTCCAATCTGAGCGCCGGCGCCGACCCCAGTCTCGACTACGGCCTAAAGGGAGCCGAGATCGCCATGGCCGCCTACTGCTCGGAGCTCCAGTACTTGGCCAACCCGGTGACGACCCACGTCCAGAGCGCCGAGCAGCACAACCAGGACATCAACTCCTTGGGCCTAATCTCGGCGCGTAAGAGCGCCGAGGCTGTGGATATCTTGAAGCTGATGATGGCCACCTACATGATCGCTCTGTGCCAAGCAATCGACCTGAGACATCTGGAAGAGAACCTGAGAGAGGTCGTGAAGCACGTCCTGCTGCAGTCAGCCAGGAAATCGCTCTATGTGGCGGAGGACGGCAGACTAACAGAGGCGAGATTCTGCGAGAAAGAACTGATCCAAGTCGCCGAAAGGCAGCCGGTTTTCTCCTACATCGACGACCCCGCGAACCCGTCGTACGCGTTGATGCTCCAGCTGAGAGAGGTTTTGGTCGAGAAGGCGCTGGAGGGAACAGAGGAAGGCATGGCGGCGTTCAAGCGGATCCCCAAGTTCCAGGAGGAGCTGGGTAGCGCACTGAGGGACGAGATCGCCAAGGCGAGGGAGAGGTTTGGGAGAGGAGACTTCATAGTGGGGAGTAGGATAAAGAAGTGCAGGACTTACCCGGTGTACAACTTCGTGAGGGAGGAGGTGGGCACGGAGCTGCTGACAGGGGAGAAGAAGGTGAGTCCCGGGGAGTACATAGAGAAGGTTTATGAGGCGATGGAGGAAGGGAAGATCGGAGACGTGGTGGTGAAGTGCGTCGGGGAGTGGCGGGGGTCGGCCGGTCCGTTCACGCCACGGCCCGAGGCGTCGTCGCCGGCCCTCAGGAATCCTGAGAACTGGAGCTGGTTTGAGCAGGTGAGGTCGCCGTCGGCCACCAGCGGGAGGGGGTATTGGAACTTATGAGGAAGGAAGATGGTGATTGGCTGCCCGTCTTAGATCTTATCTCCCTGCAGTCACATTGCCTCCCTGCATGTGCTCGTAAGCTTCAACGCTGGTGATTTTGTTTGTTTACTTTGTACTGCTTGTATAAGCTAGGTGGAGCCTTATCTTTATTATGCCATCTAATTCTGCAATCAAATCGTGCAATAACGTGGACGCAATGCTTCTCACCAAACTCAACTCACAAAGCGACTCGGCTGGATCAGTTCCAAAGATCGAATCGAACCGGGTCCGTTTCCTTGGAATGAATCGGTCCAGAATCGAACCGATTATATTCCAATGTCCAAGCGGTTCAATCGGGAGACCGGATTAACTATTCTGATTACATATTCAATATATATATATATATATATATATATAATATGATCAGTTATCTAACTTCTAATTACTTGACTGAGCCAACTTTGATAAAGAAAATAATTATTCTCGATTGTAGCTCTTGTTTTTTACATAAAAAAATTCTCAATCTTACTAGAATTGAGAACTCAGTTGCCTAAGTCATGAAACACCCTTGCGTCAGTTCCTCAGACTTAGTTAGGATTACCTAAGTCATGAGACACCCTTGTGATATATGTGTATGCAAAGGATGTGCGTCAGCTCCTCGGACTTAGTTAGGATTACCTAAGTCATGAGGCACCCTTGTGATATATGTGTATGCAAAGGATCAATCTATTTGCAATCTTGTATAAATCTCAAAGGATATGTAAAATAGAAATTTGATTAGATTGAAAAATGAGCGATATACAAATTCTGACATCTCGTGAAGAGATAAGCTTTACAAACAATTCAACAAACACCACGAGTGTAAGAGAACAAAGAGATGAAGGAGAAAATAAGAATTTTAGAAGATAAATCGAACAAAGTCATGAGGCTATGTCACTGAAATTTCTTACGTACATGGATACGAATCAAGATTCGAATATCACTAACATCCGATCATGAGGCTAAGTCACGAAGCACGTGAAATTTCTTACGTACATGGATACTAATCAAGATTCGAATATCATCGTCATCCACTCTACGACATGAAATTCCTTTACCCAAAAGAAAAAAATTCATACATATTTCTCTATATGGATATTTAATCTAAGTTTGAGGACAAATAATGTACTTACGAATATTATTTTTAATTCAAAAAAAAAACCATCGGTAACAACGATTAATCAGTCTTTCTTGGAAATGGAAAAGCAAGTAAAGTAGATTATGTGGCAGCCCCGTGTCGGAGTGGGCCACATCAAAAGCACATGATACGACATATATGCACGGCATCAGGGGAGACTACAAAGTGGTCAAAGTACACCGGCTAAGTGGCCCAGCCTTTGTCTCTTCACCGGCAACAAGGCATGCAGACGAGGACGGGAGGCCTTTTGTACATCAGGTGCATCCGACGTACACTACTTGACTGACCAACTTAATGACATCTACTTTATGCCCAGCGAGCGTGTTCACTGCACCCCATGAATACTCCATCTCCTCTCTCTCTCTCTCTCTATTTATGTATATATATATGTATAACTATTATTTTCATTCTCTTGATATGAATTCTTTGTTTTCTTGCCACCGATGGACTGCGTGCACGCGAGGTGTTGCATGTGAAGCTTATGAGTTCGAACTACTGAACAATACATTAAATATTGATTGGATATCACTCGAAGGCATAGAAACAAAGAGTTGTTTGTTGTTTCCTCATCTCTTCCCTTTTTCTTTTCTCTCACGATATTTTTTTTATTCAAACGTAAATATCTTTCATAATCCGAAACGATGAAAACGATTGATAATCAAATTAGACTGTCAAAAGATCAAAAAAGAGGCGGTGAGAAATAATTCTGTACATTTGTTAGATCGATTTAATATTTTTAGGATTAAAAATATCTGATTATAAATCGAAAAGATAATATTTTGGATGTTTATGTAACTACACAGAAAATGAGATTATGATTAGTAATTAAGATGATGCATCTACGAATATTATATTTGATTATTTTCTAAGTGGTTGAATGAGGTAAGGGGTTGGTAATAAGAAAGAGGGGATTGCCGATAATAATTTCTTTCTCTTGTCACCATGTTATGTGATGCTGGCGTGTGATTGAAATTTTTATTTAACTCATTTGACTATGGATTGCGTTTGAATCGATCCAATAATTCCGTAATCACGAAAGGTGTTAATTAGACGATACAATTCATTAAAGATCCGATTTATGTTAGTCAATATTTATATTTACTTTCTATCTCTTTCTTACTCTCTATCATCAATAAACACTTGGATATCTCCTGCTATTCTCTCACTCTGACAGAATTAGAGTATGAAAGTTTGGAACCTCTTGGTAGAACAATTATCAATGAGTAAAATGCTAAATATTGTTGAATAGAAAACAATAAATAAAAAAATTAATTTTTAATGAATAATATTTAACAAATATTATTCATCAAATTGTTAATGAATAATATAATTGTTAGCATATTTAACAATTATAATTGTTAATCAAGTTTCCCCACAAAAAAGCTAGCGTATTTAACAAATAATATAATTGTTAATGAATCTATTCATCAAATGACTCTTAAATTTCCCTTTTCATATATTTAACAAATAACATAATTTAGTTATTGAAAGTTCTCTCTCTCTCATGTTTCAATCACTTTAAGCGGATATTTTTGGTTGCCTCGAAGCTTCCTCATTTTTATCATATTATGATTATCTTAATTCCGTCGCCTTTAACCTCTCGGATATTGTTATGATCATCTTATTCTCCTTAATGAGGTTTCTATTATTTTTATTCTATTGTGATTGTCTTTATCTCGTAACAAGACTTTATCGCTTCCATCTCCTATAATCACAATAAAAAAGAAAAAGGCATCAGTGATAATAAGTGTTATATAGAAAAGACCAAATGAAAAACTAAAAATAAAATAAATCATATAAGAAAAAAATTTAAGAAAATTATCCATGAAAATATATATTTGATAGCATGATATATGATTGGTACGAAATATATATATTTTTACTGATATTGATCAATATGGATTTATACCCTACTGGATATATCGGAATTAAATTGATCGGATATATTACTATAATTGATATCAAATTAAAATATAAAACCTGTGAAAACAATTACAAGAGTCCATGGTACGCAATGTACCTGTTTCCTTCGCAATCATAGCCAAAGACAACTAGTCATCAATCAAGACAAATGACATGATCACATAAAAACATACACGATAGCTTAATAACATCTTGTAAATTGATATGAGACGATACTAATGAGTAGGATTGAGGTATATGTTTCCACTAAGTGACAATGAGTCACTTCTGATAGGTAACGATCAATAATGCACTTTGCATGGAGCATTCATTTTTATGTCAAAATAATCTATTTAAAAAGTAAATTCAAAGCTTATTTTGATCGAACACAAATGATAGTAACAAATCTTCCAATAGTACTATTCACCGTTCATATTAGGTTGGATACTCATGCAATATTATTCCCAAAAAAACACGCTTTTAACCTTTTAATTAGGAAGAACAAAAAAGAAAAAAAGCTCAATTGGAATCTGTGGCGGCAAAAATTAATCCTTTTTTCCACTCTTGGAAGCGAGGGATGCGTCCACCGCCACGTGTCCTTTCGCCACCCGTTCTCGTCTTCCCCACCGCTCCTGCAGATACTGACCGTACTACAACTCAGCCGGTAACAGCTTTTTCTTTATAGACACCCAATTAGAATTCCGCCCTCCCCTTTTTTTTATGTGCCTTTTTAAGACATACTGCAAGACCAGTGTAACGGCAGCCGTCTCCCCTCTCCCCTTTCCTCTTCTCTGGTCTCGGTCCTTAAAGCTCACTCACCTCCTCGAGCCAAGTCGCCATCAAAACCCTCTCACGTCCCAATCCCTTCACCGTTCCCTCCTCACTTCTCTCGCTCCCAGATGCTAACGTGCATCGCCTGCTCGAAGCAGCTCGGCGGCGGCGGCGGCGGTGGTGGTGGATCACCGCTCCACGATCCCGACGATGATGAAGCCACCGGAGCCGGCACGCCCGGTACCCGCCAGGCCATCAAAGCCCTTACGTCCCAGGTAACCTATCGCGTGATCCGGGGTTCTGCTTTAGGCTTCTTCGGATCCATTCTACGAATCTGGATTTGATTTGGTTTTCTTTGTTTGGACTAGATTAAGGACATGGCGTTGAGGGCGTCGGGGGCGTACCGGCACTGTAAACCGTGCTCGGGGGCGGCGGCCGGGGGACGACGCCGCCACCACCACGGGGGCTACGCGGACTCGGAGGCGGCGTCGGGGTCGGAGCGGTTCCACTACGCGTACCGGCGAGCCGGCGGGAGCGCGGCGTCCACGCCGCCGCCGGCTATGGGCCGGGAGTTGCAGGCGCGGCTGAAGGCACTCTCCAGCGGTGAGAGAACGCCTTCGGTGAGCGGCCGGACGGAGGCCTCGTTGGAGGTGGCGTCGGCGTTTCTGGAGGACGGCGACGAGGAGGAGCCCAAGGAGTGGGTGGCCCAGGTCGAGCCCGGGGTCCTGATCACCTTCCTCTCGCTCCCCCAGGGAGGCAACGACCTCAAGAGGATCCGTTTCAGGTACTCCGCCACCGCTCTCCCGCCTCGTTATCGACCCACGTGGATCTCGGCTCCCCGCGGACGCGGAAGTGCGGTCACCGCCTCCGTCCGCCGTGGGCCGAGATCTGGGTACCTTGGGTGAGCGCTTCCATGTTTCACCACTGCCACAGTGGCATGAAACGGAAGAGGAAACCTTTTAACTCGATCGACAAGATCGTTTTTGACTAACAAACTGGACTAAGTTTAAAATCTTTCAACCGATTTTGAGGAGCAATTCCTTCTCTTTTACCAAACGAAGAGCATTTTGATGACGCTCAAGCTGTCGAGTAAGTGGGCGTTTTGGTCAATTGGATGCTTCCAATACTTCTTGGAAGGGATGCAATTAAAGAGCTTTGTTCGGTGATCTTTCGAAATTCCGAGAAGCCATATATTGGACAGAAAAAAAGATGGCATCAAAAAGGAAGGAGGGGAGGGGGGGGGGGGGGCTTCCCATTGGAATGCTTTCCCCGGGGGGGTCAGCCCGGTCCTGGTCTCGAGGCTTTGCTTTCCCGTTCCAAATTTGTTGTTTAGCTCCTCTTGTCTCGCAAGCTAGTGGCGAGGGCTTGGCTTGACGAGCCGAAGGCAATTTAGAATGAGGACAAAAGACCCGCCTCCTCCTCCTCCGCCTTCGGGGTGTGAGGAAAAGGAGGGCCTACGAACTCGGATCAAAACTAGTAAACAAGCAAAGTGGTGACTTGTTTATTATTTGTCTACGGCTCAAAGGCGTTTGCTTGGGGCTGAGGGCCCCACCGTTTTTTATTTGTATTCAACTGCGGTCGTTATTTAAGGCTTTACAGTGAGTTCTGTAGGCTGTGACAGCCGTTTGAGTTTTGTTAGTGAGCTGGAGATTCCCTGTGACTTGAAGCTGCTGATGGGTCAGTCACGTGCTCGCCCGCCTGCGCGCCTCTGATGCCACAACCACACTTAACTTTAGTGGATCGGGTTGGTGTAGGGATTTAGGATCCATGCATATGGCTGGATCAACTATCCGAACTCGGAAAATGCTGCATTCTATCGTGCTACCACATTGGCTACATGAAAACTCATGGGAGTGGAAACAGAGGTTTGCTTGTGAAGGCTAGCAGCACTTCTCTGAACCAACCGTATCCAAGATAACTTCACAGTTTTTTCCTGCTGGTGTTGGATAGCAGAGTTTTGACGACGTGGATGATTTTAGTAGATGCATGTTATTTCCTGCTGGTGTTGGATAATTTATTTGTTCATTATAGATTGAGTTTGCATGCCATATGCAACGTCTTGGGTATGACACTTGTTTGCTGCAGTTGTGGTACCGATGAGCAGTCACGCTGCTCTGTGCATTCGAATTATCTCACAAGCTTCTGATTATCATACCAATAGAACTTATATGCCATTTAAGATTCAGAATACTTAAATTGCTGGATAAATTAAGGTTTGCTTGATTGCTTATGGTCTTTGTTTGCTCATAATCGAGACCTTGCATGTCATCAAATTTTTAATGCCTTTAGTAATTAATTGTTAGTTTGTATTTAAATTTGCTTGCATTAGTTTCATACAAACTAGTAACGAGATTGCTGTGGTCTGTGGTAGCCGAGAGATGTTTAACAAGTGGCAAGCTCAGAGGTGGTGGGCAGAAAACTATGACAAGGTCATGGAGCTCTACAATGTCCAGAGATTCAATCGGCACGCCATGCCTCTTCCCACCCCACCAAGGTCCGAGGATGAGGTGAAAGAAGATTGCTTGATATCAATCCTTTTCGTGCAGAAGTTCCTTTTTCATGTTATTTATTTCCTTTAAACCAATTTTTCATTGCTGCTTAAATTATCTTCCTAGAGCTCGAAGGAGGACAGCCCAGTGACGCCACCTCTCAGCAAAGAGCGGCTCCCTCGCAACTTCCAGAGGCCATTGATTGGTGGTGGTGGTGGGATGGGGTACTCATCATCTGATTCATTAGAGCAACATCCAAGCTACAGAGCCCATGGCCATCACCATCCGCACCATCTGCGCCACTATTATGATTCTGGGGGCCTCACTTCAACCCCAAAGTTATCGAGCATCAGTGGTGCAAAGACAGAAACATCTTCGATGGATGCTTCAGTGAGGACAAGCTCATCACCTGAGGAGGTGGACCGCTCTGGGGAACTCTCAGCATCAGTTAGCAATGCTAGTGATCTAGAGAGGGAATGGGTGGAAGAGGATGAACCTGGTGTCTACATCACTATTCGCGAATTACCTGGAGGTATCAGGGAACTCCGTCGTGTGAGATTCAGGTTAGACTTCTCTTTCTTCAGTGGCTTCTTTCTGTTGAATGGTTCCCTTTCAGTTTTTGATCTTTGGATGCTAGTTTCACAAATATTGTGACTGGGTACAGTGCGTCGTGCATTTGTCAAACATTTGCATTAACTCTGGACCTCATTTTTGTTGGGACGACTGAAACATTAACCTCCACTGAAGTGGGCTAACTTATTCTGACAGTTTTTTACAACCCAAGCAAGCTGATATTCATTCAACATGTTGGTTGATCGACAAATTTTTGGCCTGTCAGAGTTCTATCGACCTATTTAAGTTAAAGCATCATGTAAAAACTGATCTTGCCGTATTTAACCTCAACAAAGCCACTTCTGAATTGATCGCCGACTGGAGAACAAGGGTCAGACATCTAATCTAACTGGCATAGAATAGACTTGGAATAGGTTAGTTTCAGGCTAAGCAGACATGGTAAAGCATGATTGTTGACAAATTGATCCTGTGCGGTAAGAGTCGGTGCAAGCAGAATGTTCTCCACTATCACCCAAATAGGAATAATCTTGATATAGGAACAATTAGCTGTAACAGCAGATGGAATAATGAAGGAATCTTTTTCAGTCAGGCCTCGGAAAATCTATGTTACCCTTCATGTTCATGTTGCTGGAGAATTCCTTTCTCATGTTTTGCCATTTCTATAAATGAGCTAAGTTGTGTTCCACTAAATCCTTAGCTTTTACATTATCCCTTTCACGCAATAGTAAAACCTGTAATGGAGATCTTCTATTCATCTTTAAATTTTCAAACTCCTTATCATTCCATAAATTTCTTATTTCTTGATTCTTACTGATAAGTTATGCTAATTATATTGAACTTATGTCGATAAACTTGGGATTTAAATGGTCTTTGATTCTTTTAATTTGATGTTTTGTCTACTTGCTGCCTTACCATGAAATCCTTCTTTATGAAATCCAATAGTAAAAATCAGCTCTAGTTTGAATGTCACTATGTTCATGGAAATCGGAAAACCTTCCATTTATGTGGACAGTTGTGATTTCCTTCCGTGTGCTAACTCTTTTTAATGCCATCATAATTTTGCAGTCGGGAGAGGTTTGGAGAGATGCACGCAAGGTTGTGGTGGGAGGAGAACCGCAGCAGGATACAGGAGCAATATCTTTGATAAGCAAACAAACATTAGTGTTCTAGCTATTTCTTTTACAGCATTGAGGTTTCTTGGGTGTTCATCTTCTTCATGCACTTGGCTAAAAAGCTGGACTTCCTCTTTCATCATATCCGCAACAACTAACAATGAGTAGTTGCCTTCCTCCAATCTTCATGAGACTAATGTCGCATTAACATGACACTGCTTACTTGAGCCTATCATTTCACACCACCGTTGGCCCTTCACTTGTAGTTTCATTCACCCTTGCCACCAGAAGATGCTACTTTTCAGCTGTGTTACGTGGACAAGTGAGTGTTAGTGTGGATGGCTGATGTCTTTTGTACAAGGAAGATGTTCATATCCTCGTGCTATCTCACGTGATTTCTTCTCTGATATTACGACGCCCTGCTTTGAGCTCAATGAGTTTTTGTTCTGGTGATCAAAGAGGCCTTCGCAGACATGGGTGTGCAATGTAAGCTTGTTGATTATATTCCGTATAGTTTCAGCAGGAAAAGCTCTACAAAATAGAATAGTAAATGTGACCATTTGATTATACTATTGTTTAATTAGCACTTCAGCAAATGAAGGATAACGAGAAAGAGAAGCAGGTGGTTTCTACAGAGACAATCAAACCTTTGGAGCTTCAATAGGCTCGACCTGTATACAAAGATGCTAAGCTTCAGAAGTGAAATAGACTTGAACTTAATTTCAATAGAAGCCTAACGTTTCGGAGAGAGAAAAGTGAAGGAGAGAATGACAGTGAAGGGAAATTGATATGATCATTAGATGCAATCTGTAAAGGGAATAGCATAAGAGAATGAGAGTGAAGGAGAGGAAAACAAAGGTTTCGGAGAGAGAAAAGTGCATGATACAAGACGAAATCAGATTCAAGTTAGCTGGATCTGTATTGCTAATACGTTGAAAGCTTGATGAGTTCTGTTTGTCATACACAAGTTTGAGTCAAAGGCAGCGAAGAGACTTGGATTAAGAAAGCAACATGATGGAAAGTAGAAGTTCGTAGAGACGGCAAATTAATTCGGCGGTGGCAAATGTTCACACATAAAAAGAAAACAAGCCGTTCCATCATCTATCTTGACGGCAGCAAGTATAGGGTAAACGTGTTTAGGCATCGGTGGCTCCGTCATTCGGCTTTTTCCTTCTCGGCGGGAACAATAATAATCATCAGCATAATGATAAAAATCCAACCATCTTCCGTTGGTGTTTGAGATCAAGCAGCGGCTCCGATGACACGAGTTGCTCACCCACTCGTCACCAGGAAGAGATTCTGCGGCTGAGACGGTCGCAGCTCCTGTGCGTGCGACGAGCGACCAGACATCGCAAACCCCACTTCTCATGGATGCCAGCAATGGGTCCCGCAGTTTCCATAGAAATGTTTGGTTACGCACACCAGGCGAGATGTTCGCAGGAGGGCAGCTGATCCGGGAGAGGCGACTGCAGGATCGACCGGATTCCTCGCCACCGACCGAATGCCCGCTCCTTCGTGGGCTCTCCTCTGCTTGAGATTGGTTTACCTCCCATCATATTTTGGTCCTCCCTTATCGTAACTACTACTTGTCCTTCAAAAAAAGGAACTATTTTTTATCTTTGTGCTGGCTTTTCCTGCCGGCAACGGCAGCCTCGTCCCTCGTTGCCGCCGCCACAAGCCGTCTTCACTCCAGGGCCTCCACAGGAACCTAGGGTTAGACTTCGCCCGTTCCTAACTTTGGATCGGTCCCATGGCGATGCTCCGTCGGAGAAAGGCCTCTCCGCCGGCCGATGACCACTCTTCCACTTCAGCTGTCGGCAGCTCTATTAAGGAGGAAGTTGGGGAGAAGAAGCAGGCCAAGGCGTCGAAGAAGGGCGGGAAGGGGCGATGGTCCTGCCTCGACAACTGTTGCTGGCTCATCGGGGTTATCTGCTCCGTTTGGTGGCTGCTACTGCTCTCCTACAAAGCAATGCCGGCATCTCTCCCACAGTACGTGACGGAGGTCATCACGGGCCCGCTGCCGGATCCGCCGGGGGTGAAGCTCCAGAAGGAGGGACTCAGGGCGAAGCACCCGGTGGTGTTCGTGCCTGGAATAGTCACCGGAGGGCTCGAGCTCTGGGAGGGTCACCAATGCGCCGACGGGCTCTTCCGTAAGCGCCTATGGGGTGGAACCTTTGGAGAGGTCTACAAGAGGTAAGAAGGGCCACCTTTTTATGCATCTGTATTTCTCTGCGTGTAATTGCCTTCCTTCTTAGGATTCTGTCGAAAATTTGGAGTTCTGAAGTTTCAGGACGGCTTTGCTAAGCTGAAAGGAATAAGTACATGCAAAAATTGGAAATTATCATACCTGCTGACGGTAGGTATCGTAGTTGCTTGCTTTTCATGCACAAATTAGTGATTTTTGGGAAGATTACCCCCATGGAAGTGAGGAATTATGTTCAAATGGAGAAGTGCGAGCCACTACATGAGGCTCGTTCTACTGAGGTGTTTAGGGTGGGTCAACAGAAGCGAGGAATTTTGCTTAATTAAAAACTTTGCTAAAAGAGGACAAATCCAATGCATGAGGCTCCCACAAATACAAGGTTTGGGGAGAATTAAGTTAAGTAGCTGTTCTAGTACTTTAAGCTCAAAAATTGTTGACCCTTATTCAGTCAATCTCTCATCTCGATTCACAGGGAAAACAATCCCGTAGTACTACTTTAGATCGATTGCAGATATGATTATTCATTGCCCAGTAAGATGCTGAAGGCGTTCCACTTTCTTTCTTTCTTTCTGTTGCCCCTTTGGAGAACAAAGGCTTTTCACTAGGAGTTGACTTCACAATTGTAATATTAGTGCACTTCAATGGCTACCTATAGAGTCAATATCAAGTTATACATATCTTGTTGAAGAAAGAGCACAGTCTACCTGAAGAACCTACAGTTGATGCAATATGCATACTACGACTATGTTCACTTTCATTTTACTGATTGTTCTTGTTCTACATGAGAAAAGGAAGTAACATTTTCCTTCTTCGGCGGTATTCCTGCTGAATTCATCATAGTAGATTTTTATCAAGAGTAGATTATATTTTAGTGGATTTTTTCTTGTTGCTTGTTCCTCAGATCACATATAGCACATCGAGTGCTCTAGAAGAGAATAGAACTAATTGCTTATATCTGATGGTGTTCTTTATCCTCGAGTAACTATTATTTGGTGATTTGAACTATCATTTAGTTAAGTAACTGTATTTTCTTTTAGTATTTGCTTAGTGGATTTTTTTCTTGCTGCTTCTTTCTCAGGCCCTTATGCTGGGTTGAACATATGTCGCTGGATAATGAAACTGGATTGGACCCTCCAGGAATAAGAGTTAGGCCAGTTTCTGGGCTTGTCGCAGCAGATTATTTTGCTCCTGGATACTTTGTATGGGCACTTTTGATTGCAAATTTGGCTCGCATAGGTTATGAAGAAAAGACAATGTACATGGCTGCATATGATTGGCGAATGTCATTTCAGAACACAGAGGTTCTTAGAACTCCCCAAGAAACTATTATATTTATCACTTTATCAAATGTCTGCTTTGTAGATCTCCCACGGATTATTTATTTTCTCATATCTCTTGTATCTTACCAACTGCAGTCTTCTTTACCCTGCCATTTATGGAGTCATGGACTATGATGTTTTGTCTCTTACAACTTGAATCATGCAGGTACGTGATCAAACACTGAGCAGAATAAAAAGTAATATAGAACTCATGGTCTCTACAAATGGTGGAAGGAAGGTGGTGGTTATTCCACACTCCATGGGAGTCTTGTACTTTTTGCATTTTATGAAGTGGGTTGAGGCACCTGCTCCAATGGGGGGAGGTGGTGGTCCAAACTGGTGTGCAGAGCATATAAAAGCGGTTATGAATATCGGAGGACCATTTCTAGGTGTCCCAAAAGCAGTTTCAAGTCTATTTTCTGCTGAAGCGAAAGATGTTGCTGTTGCGAGGTAATTGTCTTATGAACTTCTTTGATATTAACTATACAAGATAATTTTCATTAGTTTTTGGGTTTCCTGCTTGTGTTGGACTGACCAATGAGATTTCTTGTTCCAGCACTGGATGTCAGTATCGTCTAACCTAATGTTTTGTACATAACTGCTGACATGTACTAATTGTAGTAGTCTGGTTATGTGCTAATTTGTGAAGCTATTTTGCATGTTTTCATGGGAAAATCATTATACATTTGATAGTATTGTTTTTTAAATTGAATTTTGACTTTTTATAATTTTTTGAGTGCAAACTTTTGTTTATTGCATTTGGTCTTTAAACCTGTGTAATACTTATTTCACAGGCTACAATACCAAAGTAAGATGGTGTATCGAGAAAGAAATAGATCACTGATTCCAGATTGAAATTAGAACTGTTAGAAAATCCTCTATCAAAATATAAGAAGTACAGAGATTTATGATTTTCAAACCTTCAAACTAGTTTAAGAGTATTTTCTATTTTGTGTATAAAATCCTAATTGTTCTATTGCTCAACCGTAGAAATATATAATCATTCGCTGGTTGCACTGGTCATCCTTGTGTCTGCCAATTCTGTTCTGCCATTCTGGGTCATATATTTATGAAAAATGCCATGATGGCTTATAATTTCTCAAGGGCATAACCTGTAGCATCCATCTCTCAGATTCCAATCATTGTCCCAACCAACCTCCTGATGGAAATCACTGCCTTATCTCCTACTATAGCTCTGATTGAAAGGACAACTAATAGTGACAGGAAGAAGATATAAAAATTTCAGTTATATATAACATAGAATGCAATGGGAGAATGCTCGTAAGACCATCATCTTGGGCTAAATTACTGGAAAAACTACTACTTGTAACTTGAATGGGAAGTCAACCTATTTTGCATAACTGGCTGTATCTGGTCAGGGACAAATTAAATATGTCGATCTGGAGTCATAAAATTATTAAATTGCTTCAGCAAATTTCAAGAAGAATAGAAGCAAAGTCATGATTCAGGAACAATTTGCAACATTTTATTCTTGTGTGTAATGCAATATTATTTTGTCTTTTACTGAACGACTTGTATGTTGAATTAGTGGGCATCTATTACTAAAAGTGTGCATTGCAAATAAAATGTGATACCACTTGACATATCTTTCTGTAGTTTTTCACCACCTTTCTCTAATTCTTATATCATAGTAGCATCTTTAGCTTTCATGCAACCTGCTGATGCAATGTCTTCTGTTTATTTGCTATTCATGCTGATTAATTGAATAAAAGCATTGTTTAGCTTTCATGCAACCTGCTAAGCAAGATCACATGCCTTACTTCTTATATCATAACAGCATCTTTTAGCTTTCGTGCAACCTGCTAATGTAATGTCTTACTTCTGTTTATTTGCTAGTCATGCATGATAATTGAATAATATGTGAATCTTACTTATGGCCTTATTTGTTTAAATCTTAGTTGATTATGGACCACTATAGTGTCTAGAAAAAGTATGTTTCTATACTTACTGTGACAAGAAAATAATAGATAAAATGTTGGATGTTGTACCTTTAGTCAGTTTTTGAAGTAACATATAAAATAACTTTTACCATTCCTTTATTGTAGGGCCATAGCACCCGGTGTTTTGGATTCTGATTTTCTGGGGCTTCAGACCTTACGGCACGTTATGCGTCTGACTCGCACATGGGATTCAATTATGTCAATGATTCCAAAAGGTGGTGATACCATTTGGGGTGGTTTAGATTGGTCGCCAGAAGAAAGCTATGAGTGTAGCCCTAAGAAGCAGAAGAATAATGATTCTCATGCTTCCAGTAATGATGATGGGGAGATGGTTGAATGTCAATCACAAAGTGTCAACTATGGCAGAATTATTTCTTTTGGGAAAGATATTGCAGAGACACCTTCAGCCAAGATCGAGCAGAATGATTTCCGGGTAATTTTACGGTGTAACTTCTTGATTAATATTTTCCAAATAGGCATGCATTAGTGTTTTGGAATTGTAAACTTATTTAGTTTATTGGTTCTTGTTAATGTATACTTGTTATTTAGTTTATTGGAATTTGTACATTTCTTCTGGCAGATGTATATCTTGTTCATTGCGGATTATTGTGAACTTCAACATACACTGAGATATTCTGGTTAATCCAAACATAGAAAAGTTGTCTAGTTAAATTATTCAGGTTTAACATAACAAATCTCTACTTGAAATATCTTATAATTGAACAATGGAACTAACAATGTTCTGGTTATTACCTGGTTTTGACAATTTGACATCAAGGATAGCTGCAATTAATGCTTTGATTTTGCTTGTCTCGATTAATTTCCATTTCATACTAAGGGCATTGCCCTGAAGCTTATGAAGCTAAATGGTAGGATGTTATCCCTTCAGGTGGCATTTGATAGACTGCAACTTTGAATGCCTACAAAATGTACTCGCAGGTGAATACATATGCTTGAAAATAGCAGTTGTAGAAAAATACATAAGCCTACAAGTAGCATTTCACTTGAAATAATCTGGATGCCTACATATATGGCAGCTACTTGCAACTGCAAATATAGTGCAATTGTTTCGATGCCTGCAAGTGAAGTGATATGGATCTCTTTTATTTATATGATGAGGTCACCTCCTTTAGTAGGGCCTCTTTAAGGTGGCAGCTCAAATTGAAAGGTGAAAGAAAGGAAGGATGGAGGAGGGGAAGAAGACAATAAGGGAACTACAGAGGAAGACCCCCAGCATTGGTGGTGGTTTGAAGTGAAAGGCTGGAGGGTGGGACAGAGGAGGGCAAAGGAGAAAAATGGAAGAGAAAGGAGGGAAGAGACCAAAGGGAGAGGAGAGAATTTACTTTCCAAATGGTGACTAGGTTTGATCTACAGTCGCAGGAGGAAGCCCAAGTGGAAAGAGGGGCAGGGGATGGTGGAGAGGACGGAAACATTATCTGAGAGAGGAGCGGACAATTTCATCCCCTCTCCTATTGCAGCCTAGCCTACATATCCATAGGCATGTTAGCATCATGTATCTAGATTTACAAGAAGCCCAA
The DNA here is from genome assembly GCA_001649415.1 of Musa itinerans. Taxonomy (NCBI): domain Eukaryota; kingdom Viridiplantae; phylum Streptophyta; class Magnoliopsida; order Zingiberales; family Musaceae; genus Musa; species Musa itinerans. The sequence goes on from LVTN01000298.1 coordinate 299,701, forward strand.
TAGTAAATGCCTGCAATTGAACGACTTTCTACAAGTACATTCGCAGGCTATCAAGTTACAGGCAACTAAATTGTCCCTTAGCTCATTTAACTTGTTAGTAGTTGAGTCTTGTTAGTGTCATTTTTCTGTAACTGACACAAAAGGCCTATACACTGAAGATAGTTACTTCTTCTGATATTAAATAATTCCATAGCAATGTGATAAAATGCACTGAAACAATAGAGTATAGATGCTAGATTTTAGTATTAAGAGGGTCACTGGTCATGTGTATGTAATTTTGGAATATGGATATAAGGATCAATCTCATTATGCACTGAAATTTATTTTTAGTTTCACTTTTGCTTTACTCAATGGGTTCTATCTTGGTTTAGGAAGTACTGGCATTTATATTTCCTCCAGAGTAATATATAGGTGTTCATCATCTTTTATTTATGCAAAATATTTTGCTCCAATTTTCTTTAATCTTCATCTATAGCTCTTTAAGTTATTGGGTCTCTTAATGAAGGTCATTTTGTTTATCTTTTTGAAGTGTGCATGGCAAGTAATAGGTTAGATCCTTTTACAGTGTGTTACTTAAGGAAAAACATTGAGTACTTAATAGACAAACAAACAATGTTCAATCAAGGTTGGCTAACTAACACCGAAGATCAATCAAACATCAATATTGTTTTCGCAATTGTGGATTATTGTAGATACATGACATTGTTGATCACAAGAGACTACTCTGCCATACCAATATGGTTCTCAAGTATACTAGGGATTACCAATAGCTCGTATTGGTTAATCAAGTTTCGAGTCTCCAAAACATCCCCACTTCTTATGGTGGTAAGGCTGCATGCTTCGACCCTCCTCATAGCCTCTATTTGTGGGAATCTCATCATTGGGCCATTCTTTCTGTCCAATAACCTTGCTGGCTGATACAAGCCTGGGCAGGGTCGACCAGGTTTATTGAGCTGATTAGGTTGATTTTTCTTTCAACAATTGCTCCTTCAAAGCCTCCATGATGACAACATCACTTCTACAATAGCTTTAGTGAGGGTCTAGAACACAACTATCTACAACTCCTTAAAAAAGAAAATTATGTGGATGAGACACAATTCAACAATCAATATGCAAATGTTAATAGCCTAATTTGAGAACATCACATGGCAAGTTGGTTCACAACCCTACAGTCACACTGAGGGATTCATTTAATCCAGTGGATGGGAGCATTGTAAGTCACCATATAATCTCCTATTGATTTTCCAGTAGAGTATAGAAGAATCCATCTAAATCTGGACATATGATAAACCATAAGCTATTGCAGATTGAATTCTGGCTTTAACTGCTAAAGCCTCACATTGGAGAGGAGTCCTTCCTTGAATGTATTGTTGGCTAGCTAGCATACAATTTTCATCTACTCCACGAATCATATATCCAAAACCACACCCTGCAATAAATAGGAACCATCAGTATTGATCTGTCTCCACCCAGAAGGTGGTTTATGCCATTGAATCTTAAGAGTATTACTCATCCTATTTCCTTCAGGAATGATAGATCTAGCATAGTAGCTAGTGAAGGCAAATAGCTTGGGACTAAATTGATGTCACAATAGGTGTAGATCCTGTAAAAAGAGCAGAATTGTGAGCTTTGCAAATGAACCAAAACTGGTTTGCAATAACAGTTTGAGTTAACATTCCCAAGCCCAAATTAGATCCTTCTTTTAGCCAATCTCCCAAGTTCCAGGAATCTTTAATTTGGAAAGAAATAGGTGGTTGATTAGTCCAGCAGTCAATGGTTTTCAAAGAGAGAAGACATTAAAAAAATAGGTGGTTAATGGATTCTGGAGTGGAGTTACAAGGTGGACAATTTAGCTGGGGTCGAATATTCATCATGTGTAATCTATCAGTGGTGGGTAAACATTTGTGGAGTAGTTTTCAACAAAATATTTGTATCTTAGGGGCAATGAGAAGCTTCCATAAAATCTGTCAGCCATACCAGTTGGTGTCTGGGGCACAATTGCTTGGTTTTAGGAATCTATAAGCACTCTTTACTGTGGCCTTACCTTCTGAATTTGCCTTCCAAATCCATAAGTCATCGTAAGGAAGATGAATAATTTCTAAAGATGCAATGAGTGTAACCAGTTCTGGGGCAAATATATCCGATAGCAACTGGAGATTCCAGCTACCTGATCGGATAAGAGAAACAGATTTGTTCATGTGTAAAGCAGAAACATTAATGAATGTAGGCTTGAGATATAAAGGTAAATCAACGAGCCATGGATCATTATAAGCATCAGTTTGAAAACCATTGCCAATTTGTTTAAAAAAACCTGGATGAAAAGCAATTAAAGCTTGAATAAATAAACGCCATATTTTGACCCATATTTTGTTGTAACTAAATCACACCAAAGACTGTTATCATGATTAAGTAGTCTAGAAATACGAGAAGCTTGCAGAGAGTATTTAAAAGTAGATAAGCCTTGAAAAGCCAAACCACCATGATTTTTTGAATCAATAACTGTAGTCGAGTTAATAAGATGGAGACCTTTAGAGTCAGAAGTATTCTGCCAAAGAAAATTCTTAATAGGACTCTCTAATTTGTGTATAATTGAATCAAGAATCCAATTAACACTGAGAATATGTATCGGAATTGAGTTTCGAACAGATTTGTTTAAGACCATTTGGCCAGCCTGGGAAAGAGAGGTGCTTTTCCAAGATTCCAGCTTGGATCTGAATTTATTAAAAATATCATCATAATTATGAATGGAAGATATCCTAGGAGTAATGTAGGCACCAAGATATTTAAAAGGGAATTGGCCCTCCTTAAATCCTAAATCAGCACAAATAGATAATCTAATTTGTCTATTAGTTGATTTAGGAAAGAATATTTCAGATTTTGAGAAGTTTATTCTCTGATTAGTGATTAGCTCATATGTTTGAAATATAGATTTAATAGTGGTACAAGATTTCTTATTGGCCCTAAAACAAAGCAGAATATGACTCATTTTACAATTGGGGCCAAATTTAAAAGGGGTGGGTTTATTAGAGTAGTAGCTTCAGAAAAGAGCTGAGAAAGTAGCTGTGCTACTAAGATGCATAAATAAGGAGATAAGAGGTCTCCTTTCCGAAACCCACAATTACCTTTAAATGTATTAGAAATATTGCCACTTATAAGGTAGGCAAAAATAGGAGAGGAAATACAGGCTTGAATCCACTGTATGAATTTTGAAGGAAAATTCATAAAAATAAGAATGCGGATTATCGCAGTCCAAGACAATTTGTTAAAAGCTTTTTCAAGGTCTATTTTAATAAGAACTAAAGGATTTTTACCTTCAGAAGAATACATTGAATGAGTAGCTTCTTGAGCTATGCTAATATTATCATGGATACCACGTTTTGGGATAAAAGCCAATTGATTTGGACCAATAAATTTGTAAAGATAAGGCTTGATTCTGTTGGATAGGACTTTAGCTAGAATCCTAAATTTACATTAGATAGCGCAATTGGTCTATAATGGTTAACAGTTGTGGGATTCTTAGTTTTTGGAATAAATGTTAGAAAAGTTTTAGTCCAAGTTAAAGGAATATGAGCATATTCATGAAACCAATTAAATACATGATGCAGAGGGAGCTATAGTTTCCCAGTAAGTTCTATAGAATTCACAGGTGAAAGAAACCATCGGGTCATGGGCTTTTACCAAGACCCATGGAGAGAATTGCATAATGGATTTCTTCTGAGGTTATAGGTGTAATTAAAGAGGAGCTTTTATCAGGAATTAGACTTAGAAGGGAAGGAATACGAGGATTAATATGAGAATGTTTAGTATTCCAAAGTTCAGAATAGTGTTGGCAAAAAAATATTCATGATACTAGTTGTATCATCAATAAGCTCTTGGTTAAAGGTTAAAATTATTTTAATAAAATTTTGATGTCTATGACGAGCCAAAAGATTATGAAAATATTTGACATTTCTATCTCCTTCATTAATCCAAGCACATTTGGCTTTGGCCAAATATTGAAGATTAATTTGTTTTATAAGAGCCATCTGATGATTATAAAATGAATTCAGATGCTTATCAGAGTCAGTAGGCAAGACATGATCAAATTAGGATTCTACATTGTTAATATTAATCCTTATTAAGCTCAAGCCTACCTAAAGAGTGCTTATTCTAGTGAGATAGAGTACCCCATATTCTACATAAATTGTTATGGAAATGATTGCACAGGTGTTGTCTATCCATATTATAATTCCGAAAGGTATGAACTAAATCATTAGTCTCGGAGTATTTTGTCCAAAATTTTTGGAAATGAAATAAATGAGCATTAAGATGATTAGTATTTTTGATAAGAAATTGAATAGGAGCATGATCAGATGAGCTTTTAGGAAGCTGATATACAGTAGATTGGTCATAAAGCTGCAACCAATTGAAAATACAAAAGACATGGTCTAGTCTAACAAAAATACGAGCAGTTGTTTTACGATTATTGCACCAAGTATATTTATGACCATAAAAACCCATATCATTTAAATCACAATGTTTAACAAAATCCCTAAAAGTTCTAAGTTCTAACAGAAAGATTAGCATTAAAAGGTCGACCACCAATTTTATCATAACTATTTAGAATGCAATTAAAATCACCAAAGAATACACCATGGAGATTTAGTAAAACTCAAATCTTAAAGAGTGTTCCAAAGATTGTTACAAGAGATCATAAGTACTTGCATAAATCCCAGTTAGAAACCATGGTTTACCATTATAGAATTGTAAAATAGCATTAATCAATCGAGTATTAATAGATATCACCTGGACATTTGTAAGAGCGGTGCACCAAGCAAGTAAAATTCCTCCTGAAGCTCCAGAAGCAGGCTCTGCAACACCCTTCCGATCTTTACCAAAACCTTTAATAAGCTTTTGTGATTGTTCTTCCGAGGCATGAGTTTCCTGCAAAAGGATTAGGGCAGGTCTATATTTCCTATGAGAATACATGAGAAAATCCTTTACGGGTTTACTACGTATGCCTCTACAATTCCAAGAGATAATACACATATATAATTAAGAAATGTGGGGAGGGGAACTGTCTGGAGGACAAGTAATACCATTTAAAAGTGCATCTTCTGAAATAGAGATTGAAGTTTTGAGTTTTTTCTTATCCTTAGTAACGCCACTAATTGCTTTCAGGCTACTTTGTGTATGTGTCTTGATTGAGTTTGATTTGGCAACCAAAAGTTCTCTGTGATGCTGATCAAGGAAATCTTTTAAGAGATCTGAGCCCTCAGTCCTTGGAGTCAAGGGTTGTTTAACCTTCCACAGTTATGGACAACTTGATTGGAGCAATTCAAGGTACTGAAATGATTTCTTGAGAGTTAACAGTGTCTTGTGTAAAATCAAAACAAATTTCTTGTTGAATTACCAACTAATTTAAGTGGCATCTTACTCTTACCTCAGCATGTGAATGAAGACTGAAGAAGAAAGAGAACTCTTAATATTATTGAAATAGGACCTGGAAGTATATTGATGCATCCCCTATCAAGCATGGATCAGATCAACCTCAAACTCTGTTGGACCCATACCAACATTAACCAGCATGGCCAGATATATGTAGAGGTCCTGAATGGATACTTTGGTTGGCAAGTGGTCTAAGCAACACCATGTCATTTATGATGGGACTTGATGTTTATCTTTGATTCTGGACTGAATATAGACACATTCAATTCATGGCCCAGGCTTGACCTTATCATTATCAGAGCTTACATTATTTGGGTCGACACCCAGGGGCACGGACCAAACCCTTGCTTGGCTGGACAACCCTCCTGCTAAACCACCTTACAAATAAACCTTCACACTATCCACTGTTGGTGTCAGTCATTCTAAATTTTATTATAGGAATGTACAATAAGTAGTTAGAAAACATATATGAGATTTAAGTATATTAAAATTCTTGTATCCATACCGGATGTGTTGGATATGATACTTGTATGATATGTCAATCATGATTCAAGCCTTCATTGAAGTACTGTACTTTTTAGGCAACTATTTAAAAAAAGGATAAGATATTCTGTTGATACTTCATGGAAGTTCTTCTGCAATGAGTTTTCAATATCTTCTATTTATTTTTGGAGAACTATTTTGCTAAGTTTGTCTTATAAATGGTGATCCAATGCACCAGGCTTCTGCCATGGCAAAACTAGAAGTTTATTCTGTATATTATGTATAAAATATCCTTTATTATGTCTAAACCATACTTCAAGTACCTTGTCGAAACTAGAAGATAATGCCTTGTCAATGATACTGGTTGGTCTTGCAGTGGCCCAAGTCTTGCTTCTCAGTTTCGTCATCCCTGGCTCACAGGTAAGGCAGGAAACATTAGGAAAGTAGCATCTAAAGTAGAACTTTGCATACCTTTGTTTCTGTTGCTTATAGGACATTTACGAGTTTTTGCTCTATCGCTTGCCATTCTGGTTGATATGGTGTGGTTCTTGTCTGTTATTAGTAACAATTTTAAATTTCACTTGGTTTGGGCATTAGTGCAAGTTGACCAACTCTCATTTCGAGTTCAGTTCAGTTCGAGCTGGGCTATGAAAATTTTAATAAAGAATAGCACGAACTCTCGTTCTTTTACCATCAATCATGCGAAAGTTGACCAACTTCTCTTTTGATCAATTGGTTTTGCTCATCATCTTGTGCTTCAACAACTTCAGGATCATTTTTGCAACTGGGCACTCATACTTTAGGAAAATGGTTCTGTCGTATGCAGCATGGTAATCTTAGGTAGCTGGTAATATTTTTCTTTTTCACAACTGTTTCATGGCTTGCATTCATAGATACTGCAAGGTTCATCATTGCTTGTGATCAGGCTAATTGGATTAGTAAAGTTAGGAATATGTCAAAAATCATTTTTCTTTTCTTTAATTTTCTGTCAAGCTATTTTTCTTTAAATTCTGCTATTTTTCTGAAAGTGCAGGATGCAGTTAAGGGAAACAATGTTGCTCATTCAAATGTTTCATGTAGAGAAATTTGGACTGAGTATCACGAATTGGGATGGGCAGGAATCAAAGCAGTTGCTGATTACAAAGTATATACAGCTAGTTCCCTCATTGATCTTCTCAATTTTGTTGCTCCAAAGATGATGCAACGTGGAAGTGCACATTTTTCACATGGAATTGCTGATGATCTAGATGACCCAAAGTACATGCACCACAAATATTGGTCAAATCCCTTGGAGACAAAGTAAGGCTCTATCCATTTTAGATTAGTCCACTTGTACATATATGAAAAAGTGAAGTCAGTTTGTTATCTGCTTCACGCCAAATTGCACCAGGAAGAGTATGCCTATGGCACATTATACTGAGCCTTAGGCTACCTAGTAAATATATGTTGCTGGCTTGGATGAGCCATGTCTCTGGAACAAAACCTATTCATCATAAAAAAATAGTGTCATTTTTCAAGAAAAATAAAGATTTCCTTAAAAATATCGACTAGGTATCCTAAAAGTACTCGATAAAAATCCAGCAACTAAAATATATAATTGACATGGTCTATTTAATTGAGAGTGGGTGCAGATACTTTTCTATTTGAAAGTTCTGAAAAGGAATATTTAGCATAATGTATTCTGGCTTACGGCTGCTTCAGATATAGTTACCCTTGTATAATGTACTCTTCTTGTGATATCTCCAGTTTTGTCATTTTTGTTGGATCTCGGGTAATTTTTAGAAGAATTGAAGATGCACATGAGAATGATGCTACATGTAATATTTCTCACCAAGAAAGCCTTTGGAATTCCTGTAGTGGGACAATCTTTATGCTCGTACTTATTACCATGAGAAATATTAGATGTGTTGTTGTACTATGAATATTGAGTATTTTCAAAAGAAATTAAGTTTGAACATGAAATAAAGATACATGTTGTTTTCTCATCTAAAAAACAAAAAAAGAATACATCAATCTTTGCCATTTCTATACAATCTTTATTTACCATAAAGGAGTAATATTTATGCTTTTCGTGATATTTATGCTTATGCTCCTAATATTTTTGTGCTTGTACAAATTACCATGTCTCATCTTTTCCTACTCAGGTTACCAAATGCACCTGATATGGAGATATACTCTCTGTACGGAGTGGGAATACCTACAGAGAGAGCATATGTTTACAAATTATCACCTTCTGCTGAGTGCTACATTCCGTTTCAGATTGATAGCTCAGCCAATGGCGGGCATGAAGGAAGCAACTTGCAGGGTGGTATTTACTTGGCTAATGGTGATGAGACTGTTCCGGTGTTGAGTGCAGGTTATATGTGCGCCAAAGGATGGCGTGGGAAAACAAGGTTCAATCCTTCTGGTATTAAGACATACATCAGGGAGTACGATCATGCTCCTCCAGCTAATATCTTGGAAGGCCGTGGAACACAGAGTGGTGCCCATGTCGATATAATGGGCAACTTTGCTTTAATAGAGGACATCATCAAAGTAGCAGCAGGAGCCTCTGGAGAGGAGTTGGGTGGTGACCAAGTCTATTCTGATATATTCAAATGGTCAGAGAAGATCAACCTACATCTATAAATGCAGTTGATAATCCCCATAATGTTCTTGTTTTGCATGGTGTCCCGTCTATATTTGCTTGGAATCAAACACTCTGGGGATGATTTGAGGATGGCAGGAAGACATAATAATTTGACCAGAAAAAGGAAGGCAAAGACATTCAAAAGCATGTGGTGTATGGGTAATATTCGAAACTTGTGCTATTTACTGCAGAATTGTGAATTTAAATGCTGGTTCTGCCTTTAGTTGTCGATGGAAGAGGCTTCTCTGATGTGGAAATCTAGCATTTTGTGGAACAACACAATTGGGGAATATGATTACTTGAACAAGTCATCAATTTATGTCTTGAACCCTGGAATCGTTAGTTGTGTTGCATGTATCAAGTTTTTTTTTTTCATTTACTGTATTATATATTTGAGGATAGATTGAATAATTTCATGAAATTGCAAACTGCTTTTCGTTATTTTAATGCGTAATGATCACAGTTTAGCATGGATCATTTAAGTTTAACTGTTTATTTGCTAATGAGAAGGATAAACTCGATCGTTGCCTACATGTCAAAGTTGAGCACAGCGTTGACAACGGGGACGATATGGCTTTGAGGTTGATCATGCTATTCAACAAGTCGTTACTCTACCTCTCTCGACATATGATTTTACAATCTTATTGATGGTCGGATGGTGTACATAATCATTTCTGACATTAATTATGATCTCAATTCAATGATCATATAGCCTCTCTTAAATTCGACATATGATTTTGTAAAATCTTATTGATGGTCGGATGGTGTACATAATCATTTCTGATATTAATTACGATCTCAATTCAATGATCATATAGCCTCTCTTAAATTCGATATTAATTATGATCTCAATTCAATGATCATATAGCCTCTCTTAAATTCGACATATGATTTCGTAAAATCTTATTGATGGTCGGATAGTGTACATAATCATTCTTGACATTAATTACCATCTCAATTCAATGATCATATATTATACTATAAAAGACCTAAGTCACTACTCCTAAGTCACTACTCGATTGATAGTTGGATGGTATACATAATCATTTTTAGTATTAGTCACAATTAATTATAACTATATTATAAAAAACCTTCATATATGTTTTCAAGCGTCTCTCTCTTCCTAGCTCTCTCTCTCTCTCTCTATGATTCTTAGTTTTTGGACTCGACATTTGGTCGAACTCTCTGAATCCTTACTAACTATAAAAGACCTTCATATTGATAACAGAGAGATTTCCTCAATTGCATAACAGATGAGATTTCCTCAACTATATGAGGCAATCTTTCTGCTCAGTTAAAGAAATCTTATCTTTCACCATATATAAATAGACTTCATATGATGCTAATTATAATGTGCTTTTCTTCATTATCTCATTTCTTCATGGTATCAGAGTCTTCTTCCTTACGGATGTAGGTAGCTCTGCCGAAGCCTTCTCGTTGCTTATCTCGCCTCCGGCGCTTGTGGGCTTCGTCTCCCGCCTCTCCGACTCTGTCACCTGCTGCCTCTCGGAGCACTGCAGTTGGTCCGAACTCGGTGACCGCTCGGCCACCTCCCGCCCTCACAAGAACCTTGCCTACGCTGTCGTGGTGGGCCGTCGTCGTCGCAACTGCTCCCCGGCAAGTGACCTCTCCTCCTCGTTCTCGTATCTTGCTCAAGCGAGAAGTGCCGCTGTCGTCATCCTTGCTGCTTACAGCAAACACTCTCCGCCGCCACCACGCAAGGAGAGAAACATTCTCCCACTACCTCCTCAACGGTGGTGTCTCCCTCCTCAACAGCGGTGTCCTCTCCATCGATGAATAGCGGACGTAATGGTGGGCGGTATCTTCCTCGCTTAACGGTGGTCATTGCGTCTTCCTTCGCCGTCGCAGCCTCTAAAATCCCAAGGATGCTACGACATCTTCCGCAACCGCTTCTCGGCCCATAGCAGTCGATTCCCTCTGCCGCAGCCACTGCATCTTGCTTCCTCATCTGCCGCTGCCACTTCCCTCTGCATTGAGACCGACGGAGCTCTCCCTTTATACGCCTAATTGCTGCAGATTTCTTACAGATTTTTCTCCCGCTGCAGCTTCCTTGAGCACCGCTGCAGATTTTGCTGCAGCTTCCTCATCTGCTGTAGCTTCCGCAGTGTCAGCCGTAGCAGCCGCAGTAGCATCAACCGTAGCAACCGCAGCAGCAACATCGCTGCAGCTTCCTCATCGCTGCAGCTTTCGCAATTGCTTCATCGCTGCAGATTTCTCCTGCTGCAGTTTCCTTGAGCATCGCCGTAGCTTCCTCATCGTTGTAGCTTCTGCCACACTGCAGATTTCCTCTCCCACCGATCGTTGCTCTCAAGATTGACAGTGGAGAACTACAGGGGATCTGCTTTCAGTTTTCCTTGAAGCCCAGCCTTCTCATAGAACTGTAGTTCTCTCATAGATCTGCTTGCAGTTCTTCTTCACCCATCCTTCCTTCTTACTGTAGAACCTTTGATTCCTCCTTACTGTAGAACTGCTGCATAGAGATCTGCAACGTTATATCATATTGCATAGAGTTAAACTCTTCCTTCAACGAAGACCTCAGGTGACATTGATCTGTACCAACACTCTTTCCTTTTTTTTTTATCCCTGTCATCGCTGCATATTTCTACTTGCTCCCACATAGTAGTCCATATCTTTCATGTCTTCATCATCTATCTCTACTACTCCAGTTACTATTCCCACAGGGAATCATAGTACTTTCCCACATACAGGTCTTATCTCTATAAATGCAGCAACCCTCATCCCCTTCAAGTTATCCAAAGGTGGCAACTATGCATCATGGCGTGCTCAATTTTCTAATCTTCTATTTGGCTATGATCTTCTAGGCTATGTCGATGGCTCTCTTCGATGTCCACTAGCGATGATCAACATCCCAGGAGCATCCAGTCCAGTATCAAATCTGGACCACAAACTATGGTTACGCCAGGATCGTCTCATTCTTCAAGCAATTCAAGGTTCAGTCGCTGGATCCCTCGCCGCACTCATATCTGCCAGTCATAGGTGCCCAGTAAGCCAATCACGTGAGTGATGTCATGTGTGACTTGATACGAAATTTTTTTCTTATTATATTTTGGCATATATCATTTTATATTAACTATTACATATATGCGTATATATATTGTGATGTCCA
>LVTN01000299.1:2381-43643 GCA_001649415.1 Musa itinerans
CTCTCTTGAATGATCAATACTTAGAAAGAAAAATGGAGAAGAACTTCTAGCCTTTTATAACACTTTTAAGCTCTCAAATACTCAGAATAAAAGCAAGCTTTCGGTGCCCTTTCATGCAGGAAAGAGTGGGGTTTATATAGGCCTCAATCAGTTTGAATTTAGAGCTCAAAAGTATCATCTCCCGGATTTTCGGGATCCTGACGATACCACCGCCATAATTGGGTGGTACTACCGCCTGTCAATTGTCACTGAGCGGTACTACCGCTCAGTCTGGGCGGTACCACCGCTTGGCAGGGGCGGTACCACCACTGGCAGTAATAATTGCCGGTTGTACCACCGCCTGACAGGGGTGGTTCAATCGCCCAGAACTCTTGGGAGATCGAGTCTCCTGGGCGGTGCCACCGCCAGCCAAGAATTCTAGGTCCGAATAGGCTGTTTCATTCAGCCCAATTTGGGTCTATTAAGGGCCCAATTGGCCCTAGATTAAGTTAATGGGATCACCTCCCAATCCTAACTTAATCTTCATGCTAACTATGACAATAAAGACATTAATACTACAAATCATGTTCCGGTGCGTCAATCACTTCTTTCGGCGAACTTCCAACGAACATCCGACGAACCCTCAACGATGCTCCGGTGGACTCCCGGTAAACTCCTGGACTTGCGACGATCCTCTTGGCGAGTTCTGACGAGCTTCTTTGGCAAGCTCCTGGACTTCTCGAATTGTTCCCGCAGAACCTCCGACGACCATCCGGACTTCCAACAAACTCTCAAACCCCCAACGTGATCTTGGTCTTGACTCCGGCTCAACACCTGCTGCATATCTTACTTCCATCGTAGTTAATCCTGTACACTTATCTCAACATATAAATTAGATAAACAAATGACAATTGTCTTCATCATTAAAATCCGAGATTCAACAGAACCACCTGCAATCACTAATACTAGCACTCCAATTGAGATCGCGCTATATGAGCGATGAGTGATCCAATCGGCTCAATTGTTGGTATACGTGATTCTATTGACCAGTATGAGAAGGTTTGAGACTTGCTACAAGCTATCGATGAGCAATTCATCACTTCGGAAAAGGCACTAACAAGTATACTAATAATAAAATTCTCACCCCTCAAACTTACCAACATAAAATGTATGTGTAAGCATATAATGCAAATGCGAGATATTGCGACTTAATTTAAAAAACTTGAGGTTGATATATCAGAATCCTTCTTGGTGCACTACATTCTAAACACTCTTCCACATAAATACGGGCCTTTTAAAATTTCATATAACACACATAAGAACAAATGATCAATCAATGAATTAATGACCATATGTGTTCAAGAAGAAGAGAGATTAGTGATAGAGCTAGGTAAGAGTGCATTGGTGGTAACCACTCATAGGAAGAATAAAACTGATAAAAATCAAGCTAATTAGAATTAATTAGTGGGAAAAAGGTAAAATACCATCCTAGACTGATATCAAGAAATAAGCAAAGTGTTTCTTTTATAAAAAGAAGGGACACATGAAGAAAAAATGGATGAAATTCCAACAATTGCTTAAAAAGAAAGGTAAACCAACCTCATTTGTGTGTTATAAATCTAATATGGTTAATGTTAATATTAACACCAAGTGGATTGACTCTCAATCAATAATCCATATTACAAACTCTTTGTAGGGTATACAAAACCTAAGTTAGTGGGAAGTGAGCAAAGCATGTTATCGGGTAATAAGATAGGCTCATAAGCGGAGGCAATTAGAACATGCATTTTAACTTTAAGTAGTGGCTTTGTTTTAAAATTAGAAAGGACCTTTTATGTACCAAGTTTCTCATGAAACTTGATTTTTGTTTTCAGACTCATATCATTTAGATATTCCTTTAATTTTTAATACATATCATTTAGTTTATTATATAAATCTGATCATATTAGGAATGGTATTTTGTTTGATGATCTTTATATGATACTCATAGTTCAATGCATGTTCATACTAGTACTAAAATATGTAATATTAATGAGGACTCCTCTATGTTATGGCATCGAAGATTAGGACATATCTCCAAAGAGAGAATTAAGAGATTAGTTAATGATAGAGTACTTAGTACTCTTAATTTTATTGATTTTAAGACTTGTGTGGATTGTATTAACGGAAAGTAGACCAACAAGTCCAAAAAATGTGCTAATAGGAGTTCAAATATATTAGAGATCATTCATACTGATGTAAGTTGTTCAGACATAGACCCACATAGTCAAAAATTCTTTATCTCATTTATAGATGATTACTCATGATATATGTATATCTATTTGCTTCATAACAAAAACAAAACATTGGGTGCCTTCAAAATCTTTAAGGTTGAAGTTAAGAACCAATGTAGTAAACAAATTAAAATTGTAAGAATATTATCGTAGATATATTGAGAATGGACAAGCACCTAGTCTTTTTACTAAGTTTCTTAAAAAAAAAAAGGGATTATTGCCTAGTACACTATGCTTGGTTCTCCCAACCAGAATAGTATTGCAAAAAGAAGAAACCAAACTTTATTAGACATGGTACGGAATATGCTTAGCAACTCCAATCTTCCTAAATTCTTATGGATTAAAGCACTAAAAATGGCTGTGTATATATTAAAGTTCCAACCAAGGCTGTCATAAAGATACTATTTAAATTGTGGAAAGGTTGGAAACTGAGTTTACAATATATGTGCGTTTGGGGATGTCCATCTCAGATCAGGATATATAATCCATAAGAGAATAAACTGGACCCGATGACTATTAGTGGGTATTTCATTCAATATGCTGAAAAGTCCAAAGGTTACATGTTTTATTGTCCATCTCACACAACTAGGATTGTGGAATCAAGAAACGCTAAGTTTCTTGAGGATGACATGATCAGTGGGAGCAATCAATTCAAGAATATAGTTTCTGTATATTATCATATAGAATCTCAACATTCTACATTAAATGATAGATTGGTTATAGTTCATAGCACTTCTTAAGCATAAACTAGTGTTGAACAATCAATCATTGATATTCCACAAGTTACTGATAGTATTCTAATAGATCAAGCAATTCAGGAATTACGAGAAGCTCCTGAATAACTAGTTGAACCATAAGTTCCTAAGGGAAATATTGATACAACATTAAGAAAATCTATTAGAAATAAAAGAATAGCAATTCTTAGTGATTATGTTGTATATCTATAAGAATCTGACTATAATATTAGAGCCGAAAATGATCTTGAAACCTTTTCATAGGCCATGAGTTGCAAAGAGTCAGATTTATGGCACGATGCCATAAAAGAGGAGATGAATTTCATGAAGAGCAATGGAGCCTGGGATCCTGTAAAGTTGCCTAATGGGGCAAAGGTCATTGGTTGCAAATGGGTCTTTAAGACCAAGAAAGATTCATTAGACAACATTAAGAGATACAAGGCAAGACTTATTACAAAGGGATTTACTCAAAAGAGGGAATCGATTATATAGAGACATTTTCTCATGTATCTAAGAAAGTTTCTTTTTGTATCATTTTGGTATTGGTTGCTCATTTTAACCTTGAGTTGTAACAAATAGATGTGAAAATGATATTTCTTAATAGAGATCTAGATGAGGAGATTTATATAAAACAACCTTAAGATTTCTCGTCTAGTGTTAGTGAACACTTGGTTTATAAGCTGAATAAATCTATATACAGTTTAAAACAAGCCTCCTACCAATGGTATTTTAAATTCCATGGAGTGATTTCTTCATTTGGATTTGTTGAAAATCTCATGGATCAATATATATACGAGAAGGTCACTGGGAGTAAAATATATTTTCTTGTTTTATACGTAGATGATATTTTGCTTGTAACCAACAATAAAGATTTGCTACATGAGGTGAAACAATTCCTTTCTAAAAATTTTGACATGAAGGATACGGGTGAAGCATCTTATGTCATTGGCATTAAGATCCATAGAGATAGACCTCGAGGTATTTTAAATCTATCACAAAAAATCTATATCAATAATCTTTTAGAAAAATTTTGGATAAAGGATTATTCACCCTCTCATTATGAAAGGTGATAGGTTCAATTTGAACTAATGCCCAAAGAACAACCTTGAGAGGGAATCAACGTAAAACATCTCATATGCTTTTGTCGTAGTAAGCCTTATGTATGCTTAGGTCTATACTAGACATGATATTGCATTTGCTATAGAGATGCTAAGTCGATATCATAGTAATTCATGTATAGACCACTAGAGAGCTGCAAAGAAAGTAATAAGGTATCTTCAAGGAACCAAAAATTATATGCTTATCTATAGACATACAAACAATCTAGATGTGATTGGCTACTCATATTTAGACTTCGCCGACTATGTTGATACTTGTAAATCAATATCATGATATATTTTTCTAATGGCTGGTAGAGCTATTTCTTGAAAAAGTATTAAGCAAACCTTAAATGCTACTTCTACTATGAAAGCTAAGTTTGTCTCCTGTTTTTAGGCTACTTTACATGGTGTATGACTTAAGAGTTTCATTTCTAGGCTATTAAGAATTTTCTATGACAATTCAGCTATTATCTTTATGGCTAAGAACAATAAAAGTAGAAGTCAAAGTAAACTCATCGACATTAAGTATTCAGCTGTTGTCTTTATGCCACCTCTAAATTTCAAGGATTATATAGAGAAAATGAGACTTGGTTCTACTTTATAATTGTATTGCAACTCTTATATATTATGATATTTTCTCATTCATGTGCACATTAATTTGAGAAAATATATTTGTATTGGACCAAGAATAAACATAAGATTTATTCATTAAGTAATATTACCACATTAAGATTAATTCTTAAAAAACTAAATTCATCGTGATATATGGATGATAATACTCGCTCTTAGAAGATTTATCGTTATAATTCATGTATTTGTTTCTTAAAAAAGTTATTCGATAAAATTAATTCAAGTTATTAAGTTAAACGTATGGAGTAAGTGGGAGAATGTAACCATATTCTCATTAAGTTCCTTATCCATTATCATCATTTTTTTAAAGAATATAACCATTCTCACTAAGTTCCTCTTTCATTATCATCATTTTTTCATTTATTGTGGTCTAAATATTTCAGTTTTTCATTCATAATGAATGTAACCGTTATTATTGATTTTTTTTATTTATTCTCATTAAAATTCTTCATTATAGTTCAAACATTATAAACTTGAATTAATTCTCGAATGTTACGAAGTTTATAGTAATAAACGTTTTTTATGAGAGAACGTCTATAAAAATGAGGTTTTTGGTCTCTGGGCTCTATCTCTCTCAAGTCTTAAGAATTTCTTACACCATCTAAATCGAGAGTTTTGAGCCAAAAAGTGTCAAAATACTAAGAAAAACTATTACTAAAATTCTTGACAACAATGCTTGAATGTATGTAATTTTCGTTTCTACATTAGTTTTCTTGTGTTTCTATTATGGTGGTTTAGAAACACATTTTCGCCTTAAATTTTCTTACATTTAATCTCTAATATATTTCCTAAGGATTTATCCAATAAAATCTGTTCAATGATCAAGTTATTCTTATTTATCCATTATGAGTAAAAAATATGCATAAACAACTTAAGAGTCTTAGCTTAATTTTGTGAGTTCAAAATGTTTAGAATAAATACATACTTGGAGCGGCTGCTTTATATAATAGTTATCTAATTATCGATTTAATGAAAAATCTTCCCTTTGGATATCCCATTGACGTGGTATGTATAACTGGCACATTGTCATCATTGAGTTGATCGGGCATCGGATGTCGAGTTTCAATTGGCCAAAGATGATAATTATATTATTTATCCTAGGTGAACAAATCATATCCAAAGGGACGCTTAAGTTACATTTAATACTTTGAATATTTTATTTTTTATCATAGACAGATACATCACATGTAAATAAAGAAAGATGCTTTGATCGCATTGACTACTTTAAATGCTTCTTTATCCTTAGTGGATACATCACAAATAAAAAGAATATTTTGCTTAATTGCAGTTCTCAGTATAATGTTCGGTTACGATAATTATGTTAAGAGGAGACAACGTCATGACGTGTTGCAGATGCAAATACAGCTTTTGTGATTAATCTCTTATATTTTAACACGAGCAAACTTGTAATAGTGGTAGAGGAGTTATCAGACGGCTAATTTTGATTCTTTGGTAACTCTTTTTATTTTCTCTTCTTGTAGTTGTGGAGATTTCGTAAGATATGTTAGAGCCAGTTTAAGGTGCATGTTAAGGAGAGGCTCAGAGAATTAGTTTGGGCATGGTTGGAGGGGAGCAAATGGTTGCATGGGGTATGTTGGGTACTTGGGTGCACTTGTTTCAGCCCATAGCTACCGGGATCGACCTAGTCGAGCTTGGATTCAGGTTGGGTTCAAGCTGGTTTTAGCCATACTCGAGCTTGGGGTTGTGTTGGATTCAAGTGCAGGTAACTCGAACTAAGCTTAGTCAAGTCTGGTTAGAGTAAAACCTGATGTTCTTGGAGTAGGTGGCCTTTTAATCGTATGAAAGATTTGTTTGCTTGTATTGCACCCAACGTGCACATCGCATTCTCTCTTTGGGTTAATTTTCTCTTTTACTTACTTGTGGTTATAGCAATATCATAAACATGTCAAAAGTAAAATATAGGGTCATTTGTGCCTCAAACAATAGCAACATACTTTGCAAGATTAATGCTTCCTCCGTCAAACACCTTCAAATTGGAGATTGGTTTCGAAAAGCCATGTTTAGTATGGCTCTTTCCTGTTTTTTCTTACTATTGTTTATGCAAGATAAGACTCATCTCATTAGTAAAAAGTGCTGCTCCTCAAATTTAAGTAGAGGTAAGGAGGGAGGGTGAACTATATTGACAAAAGTGATTGTGGCTAATGAGCAATGAGAGAGATTAAGAGTTGTACCTATGGTTTGATGGTTAAGTCTTGTTCATTCATTCATTGTGGCCATAAAATGTCCATCGATAGATTAAGAGTTTAGCTTAATTTTGTGAATAGAAACTTACTAGAGAGCGAGGTATTGGGTTTTGTAACCCACCAGTATAATGAGAGAGAGAGAGAGAGAGTATTTCATTTTAAGTGCCTTATTCATATGGTACACACTTAGTTACCATGCCAACATTATCGGTTCGATTGGGCTCCATATGTTAAATCATAATTGATCGAAATTAATTATCATTTCAATTATCGATATGTCTAGATTTAATATTCAATCAAAACTCACATCAAATTAAAATAAGGGCAATTAGTCAAGGCTCAACAAGTGATGATATGACACTACTTAGGCCCACCTAGTGAGATAGATGATGGCATGGCACCATGCAAGTATGTATACCAGGGAATATTTTATTTGTTGATGAGCCTTGTCAAGCATGCTCATGACTTAGTTTTGTAGGGTATTTTGGCTGAGGAAGGATCTTCTCTTAAAGGAGATGGGATGTGAACAGGTGGACAATCTGATTTGTTGACATGATAAGTTTTAGAATATAGGCAGGCAAAATCAAATTAATTTCACCAATGTGGAGTTGACAATCATTTTTTTATTTATACTAATAGATTGGTGTTAGATAGAGGAGTCGAACAAACATGTTGCAAGCAAACCAAAATCAAGATTTCTATAATTAATTACTATAAATGATGTATTGCTCTATTATTAACTTCTATATCTGTATACTATAGTTAAGGAAATAATTAAATTTAGTTTCCTTAATCACATGAATAAGTTAGGAATTCTATTTATTAATTAATTTATTTCCTAACGAGTGATTTGATATTTAGGAAGTAAATAGTTTATATTCTATTTTTGTGTGTGAACTATAAGAAATGAATATTATATTATTTTCTTTATATGTGAAAGCAAAAGTAAAATAAATTAAAAATAAAAATTAAATTATTTTTAGATCTTTCGGGGAGATATCATATTCTCCTATATAAATGGGCTACTCCTCCCTCATTCTCCACTAAGTCTAATAATGGGAGGATTGAGGAGATTATTTCCTAAGGAGATGATATCGATGAAAGGATAATCGAAGCGAGGTAGGATCCTTTCTTTTTAATTAGCTTTGATTTATGTTTTGAAATCTTAATTTTGAGATTGTTACAATTTTATAATGAATGATGATGTTTTAATTTCAAAATTTTATGATTTATAAATAATAATAATTGATTTGTGATGTTAGAATAATTATTTGATTTATATTGATCTTCTAAGCTTAAGTAAATTTTAATATTGATTTAATTATTAAAATTTTTATTTTTGGATTAGCATAATAGTTCTAATTTATTTAATTAGGTATATCTATATTTCAAGAATTATGTGTGAATTTATGTAATGTAATTAGTTTTAAATTTAAAATCATGAATTTAAAGTTTTAATTAATGGATTTGAGTCATTCTTTAATCATTTTAAATATTGAAATCTAATTTGATAAGAGGAGTTTAATTGGGGTTTGACTTGAGAAAGTTGATCAATCAGATTGAATCGACTCAGCCCATGTGGCCATGTACGACCTAGCTCATGTGACAAAGTACAACCTAGCCCATGTGACTCAACATGACCCAACCTATGTGGCCGGGTAGGAGTCAGCCCATATGGCAAGGTACGACCCAACCCATGTGGCCAAGCATGACCTAACCCATGTGGCTAGGTACAACCTAGCCCATGTGACTCGACATGACCCATCCCATGTGGTAAGGTACGACCCAACCATGTGGTTAGGCATGAGCCAGCTTATGTGGCTAAGTACGATCCAATCCATATGGTCATGTATGACCCAACTCATATAGTAAGGTACGACCCAACCATGTGGCCAAGCATGGGCCATCTCATGCGGCTAGATACGACTCAGTCCATGTGGTTAAATACAACCCCAACTCATGTGTCTAGGATCAAGTTGTGAGCCAAGCATGGCCTAGTTCAATGGTAAGGCTTAGCTCAACTTATAAGTGAGGCTTAGCATAGTCCATGAAGTTAAGCCTGCCCAGCTATGCGATTGGCATTAGACATATCGTCACTCCTTTTATATAGCTCATCGTACCTCAACTCAACCTAGTACTTTGAACAGGTATATGTAGCGTATGTGACCCGTCCAAGACTCAAGTGGGTTGGTTCGGTTTGGATTAACACTATACGACATAGTTCAATTTCCTCACTATTGGTTTGAGCTCATTAATTGACTAAATCAGATAGGTTTGATCAGTTAAAGTCAGTTTAGGGTGATTCCAAACTAACTTGATTAGTTCAAACCTATTTGGTCTAATCAAGATGAATCAAATCTAAATTAGACCAGTTTAGGGTGATTCCAGACCGGTTCTATAAGGATTTGAAGTTGGTTCCATTAGATCATAATCGAATTAAGATTGGTTTAAGTCAATTGAGCTATTAAAATTATGGTTTTGGTTGATTGAGGACTATTAAGATATTGATGTTTCATGTCTTTGTGATTTGATGAATTTAAAGATTTTATTTGAAGATGTCATTTGAAAATGATT
Organism: Musa itinerans; assembly: GCA_001649415.1. Taxonomy (NCBI): domain Eukaryota; kingdom Viridiplantae; phylum Streptophyta; class Magnoliopsida; order Zingiberales; family Musaceae; genus Musa; species Musa itinerans. The sequence continues at coordinate 11,876 of LVTN01000299.1, forward strand.
ATTGATTTTTTATTTTCTTATGTTTATGATATTGATATGATAAGTATCATGTAGTAAATGTAATTAGACTAGTAGTTCACATTGGGAGTGTAACCTGTGAAAGGAGCTACGGGCCCATCACAATGCGGAGTCACCAATGAACATAGTCTAGCATATTTACATCAAGTATGGTCTCTCATAATATTTAATCATATTGATTTCTTAATGTATGTGTGAGTGAATGTATGAGTGTAATGAATGATCATGGATATTTATGTATCCCTACCGAGGGCAGGTATTGCGATTCCCTTCGGGGATTAGCAAGCCGTCAGACGTGATGGTTAGACGGTTCCTCCATCCGCTGTTGGGAGGAACGTGCCCCCACTTGGGTGAGTGAGGGATACCACTCCATCCGCTGTTGGGAGTGCGATATAGATTATCTCCATTCGCTGTTGGGAGGAATCCATCCCATGGAATATGCCTCTTCATCCACTATTGGGAGAGTGCACCATCGGATGATATACGCCTTTGTTATTATGTATGTGTTGCATGTGGCTGATGCATGATTTTATTTATTATATAAGAAATTGTTATCATTTTTCTGATGCTTTATGCTAAATCGATATATTTTTTTATTAAATTATTGATATTTATTTATATTTTATGAATATTGAAGATTATTTTTATGATTTTTCTGAGGTTCCTACCAACGTGGTTGCTGATGTATTTTTATTTTATATTTATTTTCAGAGTAATCTACTACTGTGTAATAGATCTAAAGCTTGGATAGAAGAGACTTGTGACCCTACGAAGAAGATGTTATCATTTTTTTAGTTAATAAAATATTTACTACTATAAAGACAATGATTTGAATTCAAAGATAAATAAAAAAAAAGAGGAAGTTTATTATATAAATTATGGATAATAAAATACTAATTTATTATTCTTTTTATAAATCCGAAATGTGATAAATTCCCTCTAGATTGTCAAGAAAATCCTTTCTTCTTGACTTTTAGTTAGTAATGTGAATGGTCTTAGGTTTGATGCATCTTTCATCCCACTGACAAGAGAATTGGACCTAAGTCACTGTCACATCTCTAAAATGACCACTATGAATATGAGGAACCTCATTTCATTATTAAAGTACTCATCTAGCATGATGATCTTGGCATAAAGATGGTTGCTCTACATGTTTCTCCAACTTCCTCCTTTGTGCCCAAATCAAAACTCAACTCAAAAATGACTTTAACCAAGATCTTAACACAACAATTATTATTTTGATAAGTTGTTGAGGCTTCCAGCACATCATTGGACTTTTTGACTCATAGTCTAATTTTTTGGTTTAACAATCTTTCAATAGGATAATCAATTTTCACAACTTGATATTTGATATTGTGACAGTCTGAATCCCTAATCGATGTATTTCTTATAACATTAATTACTCATATTTATTAATTAATTTTATAATCAAATTTTAGTATTTAATACTATTGAGCCAAATGAGCTAATTGGAGGAGACACGGAGATGATAGTCCCATCAGGTTTGTACTTATTTGTTACACGAGTAAACTTCATTTGAAATATTATTTATTAATGATAGATTTACCAAAGGAATAGCCAACCCCGGGTCATTAAAGAGGCATCCGAAAGTCGATGTTGATTCAGAAACCCTTGGTATCCTAATCCTAATCCCAATCTAGATATTACACTATAAGCTAAGAGATAAGACTCATCCTCTTGCTAACTATTGACTCGTTTATAATATGGGTGCAAATTGTCAATATCTAATTTAGCTCTATGACAAATTAGTTTGCAAATGCAAAGACTACTTTCATCACAAATCGAAATCGAAAGCAAGTGAGAGTCGATCATCTAAACATGCAAAACTTAGGTTAAGGTATTCCCGACAAGACATCTTCAATGTTAAGTTCAAATACATCTAGCTTAAAGAACAATAATTTGTATTGAGAGCTTTTTTGATAGAGAGAATGCATCTACCACCTTACCTAACATGAATAAGATATATAACCGTCAACATTTACAAATATTTTGCCATAGGTTGTGAGTGAAACCTTAGATGTTTGTTAGACAGTATTTGAGCGTGAAGAACCGCCCAAATCATCGATTGTTATTGGTCATCGTTTGGTGTCATACTAAATACGACCAGGAGCTGACACACAAGGCTGACTATGAGCCCGACCTGGTGTTGATGCAGTACTCAGATCGTCCACTTTGTTGATGTAGTAGTACTCAAATGTCAGTTGTGCAGGGATCAATGGATCCATTATCATGAACAAATCTAACGATACGGTACTAAAGGCAACAAATGAAGATATTCCATATCGCTCCCTCTATTGCAGTGCAGATTGGAAAGAAATTAAGTCTGTGTTAGCTAATTTTCCAGAAATGTATATCACACACTGTTAAACATTTTCTTAACAAGTCCTCGTAACACGAAGGCCAACTTATCTTTTGAAACTTCTTTTCTAAATGATACCACAAATTTGGTTAAGTAGCACTTTCTAATAGGCTCGGCAAAGTCTTCGTCCTCATTTCCCAATTGATCAGCTCATCAAAGATCTCTGTTTGTCATCTTTCTCCCAACAATTGATCAGCCTCCTCTTCCTACACCGAACATAAAAGCTTGTAAGCAACCACATCAAAAGAGTTTTCACGGGGTTCAGTTAAACAACATATCAAATTGCCTAGAGGCCAATTAACTTGAATGCCATTGTGTTGTCATTGACGTTCATCACACCCCTGCAACACCTTTGTCAATGGACATTTCATCATTTTTATTTGTTGTATATATGTTTGGCGACATGTTTTACCTTGTTTTTATATCTCTTTGCTCGAAAACTATGAGCAGGAACAATTTACAGGGCTACAAAACAACTGCTCACCATAATGGACAAAATTATTCCAAAATGACTCGGTTTTCACATTAAGGGTTTAAGGTAGTGTTGAGCGTTGATTTGATTCACAAGTTCACACGTTAAACCTATAGGAACTTGCCAACGCACCCAACACATAGTAAATAGTCGTTTGTGGATTTATAACTATTTGTTTGCCTTCTAAAGTCCTTGTTTTCTTCTTCCTCTCTTTTCTCTCTTACACATTAAGTGTTTGCTAAATTGCTTGTAAGGCTATCCTCTTTGCAAAACACCAGGATTTGTTCGTCGCTTGTTTTCGAACTAATCAATTTGCTCTTTGACAAGTCCTTCGGGACCTAAGCGAGGTTGCAACTAAACTGACCCCTTACAAACAGATAACGTAAAGGTGCCTTAGGGCATAAGCAATTCTAACTAAGTTAATGACAATGTGAATCCTAAATAATAGAGAAATAATCACAAAAAAATGGCTCTTTGATTGAGAGCACGTAGAACATACCACAAGAGCATTAAATTCTGTCTCCTCATCTATGGCAGCAACGGTAGCAGGGCCCTCCAGCAGATCCTGATTTCCAGGTCATGGAAAAGAATAGGGCATAAACAAAATTACTGTTTCCTTATTGAAATAACAACAGACATGGTTTCAATATAATCCATAATCGGAACACTGATTAATGATTCTAACTACATAACTTATTGAAGAAAAACTAACTTTTTTCCAAAATGCAAGAGAAAAAGGTTACATGTAGCTCAAACTGGGATACCTAGAAGAAACTTGGTCTAGGAGGGGCAAAAAAAAATCAGCATCTGATCTACAAACATAAAGGCTAAAATATCCAAGAACTCAATACAATCTAACAGGCAATATCTGAAAGTAGGAAGCAAACAAACTAACCTGAAATAAACCAGGGGCCACAACATCCAGAAAAATTAAATCAAGAAACAGTGACTAATATATCAAAGGCATGCAGAATAACCATAGTAGCAATAAATGAATACTGAATTCAAAACCCATTTCATAGAGATGAATCATTTACATCGTCAGCAATTTGGAGAACACCATTTTCACCCTGCAGAATTAAATCACTGTTATTCTTATTTATTAGTAAATTTTGTACAAGAAACAAAAAATATTACAGATATATTACAGACATTGATCTTAAAAACATCAAGAATGTTTTCATCTAGAGGATAAACAAAAAGAAAATTGACAATGTACCTTGACAGCAACAAAGAGAAGTGTATCAGATGGTGTGTAGATCATGTAATGTGCACCATCCTACAGATCGAATCACATGAACATAAAATTACAATGTGATGTTTGAAACAAGAAATTATCTAAACAACCCTGTTGGTCATAGTCACAGTACAACCAAAAATTCCATAAGTCAGCACAGAGTCAAAGAAAAAAAAGAAAAACAAAATCCATTTACATGGCTTGAAGAGCATTAACAGAATCATACTCGAACCATATGATCTATACCTATACCCATGCCTAAATCATATCCCAACCCATCCAAACCTCTCTTATTCTACAATTCATTTATTATTTAGCAGTGTTTTATTGATTTTCCTTGTTTTGTGGTGCCAGAAGAAGAGGGGTATCAACCATGAAGGTAAAAAGCCTAAATAATTCCTTACTCTGAAATTAACATAGATGAGGCTATTCAAAGGTCTTCAACAAAGGTTGATTTAGCTTACAATCAGAACCACCCAGTGGACTCCTAGCAGCAGAATCATAATTCTCGAGATTGACATGTCTCAATTCAATCCAGCCAATCTGGTTGAGTCCAACACCAATAACCTTCAAGAGATTAATGGCATAAACCATTTTGGCTGATCAAACTGATTGATGGATTTTTGGCTAATCCTAGTGGCTTGATTAGTTATTCACAATTTAAGTCAATGCCAGCTGATCACTCCAAATCTAGCAGATCCCCCTTGATCTCAACTGATTAAAGTCATTTGAAAAGAATTTGATGTACATTCCAATTCAGCCAATTTACTGTATGTATCTGTACATGTAAGAACATGTATATAATCAAGCATTAGCGGGAGCCACATCCGCTGGGCTCGCCCTTTTATATAGTAAGCATTAATGGGAGAATGGTGGGTGCATGTCAATGAGGTGCTTGGGGTGTGTATGCACAAAATGTACTATTAAAGTATTATTCTTAGCAAAAAGAAACTAACAAACTCAATCCAATCTGTCAACACCACTAAGACCAAACTATGCAAACCTATTAAAGTCTAACAGACCCCAGCTGTGAAAACTGCAAACCATCAGTTTAAATAACATTAATGGAAAACTAAGAGGACAACCCCAGGTTCTGAATACAGGTCCCTATCAGATTCTGACTGACCTTTGGATACAACAAACTACCCATTTGCTGTCTGCTGAAACTTTAGCTACAGTAGTAGAACATCATACTAGGAAGATCATGTAACTTACTAGTTATCTCACCAAATTGAAGCAAGTTATCTCAACACCTTCACTGGGCAATCCTTCAATATTTTCACCATCATCTGAAGAATCAAAATCATTGTTGTCATTGAAACAAAAATTTGAAGGATAGACATGGCTCTTAAAATGACAGATGATAAACCATAAACATATATCAAAACTAAAGAAAAAGATCACATAACTGAAACATGCAAACTGATTATAGTTAAGAAAGTGCTATGTGCCACATTTTCCCAATATATAAATTGATGTTACTGAGATAAGTTAGAACTGGAAAATCTTATACCTCCAATGCAATAAAATCCAGCTATAGAAATCATATATGATGACAACAAAGTAAAATCCTTAAAACAAATACACCAAAGGACAGAGCTGTTAGGACCGGAGCGGCACTAAGAGGGGGGGGGGGGGGAATTAGTGCAGCGGTAAAGAACGATAAACTTTCGACGATTTAAACACTTTCGGAAACTTCGTACGATAAAAGCAACGTTTCGAATGAAATCGTTTCGATTGCGTTGAAAGCGTATGTAATAAGATGAGGGCAATGAACTTAGTAAAGTAAAGGTTTGCAAAAAGATAAATGCATGAACATAAACGCAAACCGATTTTAAAGTGGTTCAGTCAAATGACCTACATCCACTTGCGAATGTAAAGGTGTGCAACAAAAATAATGAGGAAGTAAAGCACATAAGAAGGTTTGCAGTAAGATAAGCAGCAACAAATAGATGCAAACTAGAGAAGACGGTAGTTTATAGTGGTTCGGTCAATCGTGACCTACATCCACTCCTCCGATTCCTCTTCCGTCGAGGCCACCGGCATCCACTAATGATCTTCCTTTACTAGGCGAAGATCAACCTCCTTCTTACACCCCTCTTACAACCTCTTACAAGTGGTTCACCCTTTTACAAAGATTTCAATGAAAAGAAAGGAGTGAACACTCAAGCTATTGAAAACAAGACTTTTCCTAAAGCTTCTCTCAACTTCTAACTTCTCAAAAGGTTGCTCTCTCAGTTGAGATTTGAGGGGTCTTTATAGGCCTCAAGAGGATTCAAATTTGGGCTCCAAAAATTTGAATTCTCTTAGGTTCCCGATGCTGGAGGTGCCACCGCCCAGCCAGGCGGTGCCACCGCCCAGCGCTCGGGTGCTGGGTGGTGCAACCGCCCAGCCAGGAGGTGCCACCGCCTAGCTCTCGGCCTCTGGGCGGTGCCACCGCCTACCCTAATTCAGCTCACTGGTTGGGCTCCAAAATTGGCCCAAACCAGTCCGAACTTGGGCCGAATTGGCCCCTACTTGGGTCATAGGATTAACACCTAATCCTAGCCCTAATTAATGTGCTAACTACAATTTTAAAGATATTTTCTAAGCTATTACAAAGTCCATAAGTCAAGACTTCTTCCGGCGAGCTTTCGGCGAACTTCCGGCGGTCTTCCGATAAATTCTCGGAAACCATTCTGCGGACTCCTGGCAAGCTCGTAGACTTCACGATTTGATCTTGGCGAGTTCCGATGAGCTTCTTCGGCAAGCTCCGATCTTTCTCGGTGAGCTCCGTGAACTTCCGACGAACCTTTTGGCGAGCTTCCGAAAAACCCTTCGGCAAGCTCCCTACTCATTCTCGGCTAGTTCTGGCAACATTCCCGACGAACCTTCGGACTTCCGTTGAACTCTCGAACTCCCAATGAATCCTTCACGCTTGGCTCCGGCACTTTGTTTTACTTTATGTCTTTATCGTTATCGTAGTTAATCCTGCACACACAAGCCAAAACTCTACTCCGATCTAGACAATTATTACAACACGAATTGACATTCTGTTGCTCGGCACGTCATTGGTTGGCGCTTCGTCCAATTCTTCAGCGCATCGTCCTCTCTTGCGGCTTGTTGCTCAATCGGCGGTTGACCTCCACAACCCCGATATCCTTGGCGCAATTCCGCTCTCCTTGGCCCGATGCCCGACGTCCGAAGCCTTCTGCCGTCCAATATCCTGACGTGATCTCCTCCGGCGCAACATCAATTCCTCCTGCATCAATTGTCTAATCCTAATCGAGTAGACCTGCATCTCTCAAAATGCAATTAAACACCTAAACACAATCAATTAGTTTCATCATCAAAATCCGAGATTCAACAAGAGCAACCTTCATCAAAACTGGGTGTTGAAGAGGAATTGGGTAATGTTAAGTTGAAGTGGATCTAACCGATTGAAGATGCCTAAAACCATCCAGACTATAACACTTTTTTTTTTTCTACACAACATAGGACAGAACTTACCATTACAGAATATACTGACTACAGAAATGAGAAAACACAGTTCTATAATGCTCATTTTAATCATATTCAGCATAAGTGTATAAAGGTATCCTAAGAAATAAATTGGAGACAGAGGTTAAGGCTATGGATGCAGTTTACATAAATCATACGTCCATGTTTAAAGGTTTAATAAGACTCCATGTAACATAGATGATACAACTGTTTAGACGATACAAAGTATTTCCTCCAAATATCAATACATATTTGTTAAGTCAACAAAAAACAAACTTTAAACACGCAAAATCTTTAAGGGCATTGGTTTCTCATTAAGAGATGCAAAAAAAATTACACAATAAGGTGAATCTAAGAGACCTAACAACTGATTTGACCTAGCCCTGCATGACTGATTCATAAAAGGCAACACATAGTAAATTATAGTGACTGCCAACTAAAAAATCAAGAAGTAAAAGAAATATTCAATCAGATACCTTCAATGCACAAAATACTCCCCTAGTAATAACCTAGTTTCAGGTATATCAATAAGAAATGATTTTTAGTGACTCGTTTCCAAACAAAAATAGGTAAAGATTTAGTTCTTTTAACAATCAATAATTATGGATAGATAATTTTCAGTTACATTTATCATATTATCTAGAACAAATTATTTGAAGGAACCCATTTTCACATGAACAAATAGATAAGAAAAATCAAAAATCATTTTCATAGATAGATATCCAATAGAAGAACTACCAGTGCCAAACTCTAGTATGTCTTCTTCAGAGCAAGAATTGAAATATCGTACCGTACCGGAGTTTCGACATTCGCTCAGTACGGTATGGTACGGTATACCGTCGATATATATATATACATACATACATATATATATACATACATACATATATATATACATACATACATATATACATACATATATATATACATACATATATATATATACATACATATATATATACATACATATATATATATATAATACCGCCCGGTAGTAGATGGTCTGTGTATCGGTCTGCTAACGGACCGGTACATACCGTCCGATACATACCGTCCGGTACAGGTGGTATTATTCGAAATTGAAGACCTTGCTTCAAAATAACAAAAGCCTCCTCTTACTGTGTAACAAAGCCTAAAAGGGAAGAGAGAGAGAGAGAGAAAATCATTTAAAAGATTAGCAGTCTAACTATGACCAAAGACCTAAAACATGAGTAGAGCAAGTTCGTGAGAAAATAAAGAAATTACATAAAACAACATTTAATTATAAAGGAATCTGTTGTCCTAACCCACTGAATACAAGATGCATATGGATTTTGGCAAGGGCATATGTAGCAGCAGGGATAATAGTTTCAACTTCCTCATCATTAACCTGAAAAAGAAAATCACAAAGTACACTAATATAGACTTCAAACATGTTTAAGGTAGAGCAATGCATTTAGGAATTCTGGATTTTCCTTTTTCTCCATATTTGTGTATTAATAAACGTACATGGGAAGGAGAGGAAGAGAGAGAGAGAGAGAGAGAGGTTGGTTTAACAAACCAAAATATTGCAATTCTTCTTCATAATCCTTGAGTTTTATTTTAAAAAGCCTTAGCAGCAAATATACATGTATAATCTTATGCACAAAGGATCATGCATGAACTTATAACCATAAGCAACATCTAAAAATTCTACATGTTTTGAAAGTAGAAAACCATAAGTTTTACTTTGCATAAAGTTATTGCCTAAAAGTACTTCATTTGTGGTTGCAAAGGAGTAAAAATAGATATTTTAGCCTCCACTGACTTGGTAAAAGTTACTACTAAGATATCTTGATACTGAAAGACCCCATGCTTTATGAGGATCTTGTGGTGAAAGACCACATGCTTAGATAAGACACTTTAGATAGAAAAGCTGCTTCGAACACATGGACCATGATGTTCCTGAGCCTACTGACTACCATAATATTAGAAAAGAAAATTTCATTACTGATCTAACCCCATCCAACCTGTGTAGAAGAAAAGCTATGTACTAAATTAAAAAGAGGATCGGAAATAGGAGCACAATCGAAAAGTCAAAATGCAGTTCCAATCAATCAACATTAAGAGCTTCAACTATGAATTTACTTCAGTAGCAAGATTAGTAATACCAATAACACAAGTAAATGAAAAGATAAGAATATGACACATACTGCTGACCAGCCACTGAAGTTTGTGCTCTTCAATATTTGTATGGGCCTGCCCAGGAAGATAACGACTTATAATATTATAGTTGCCGCAAGAAGGAACCCAGTACTCAAAATGTTGAACACATACGTATCCACTGGGCAGAGCAGCATGCATTCATCCCCTTTAGAACTTTGGAACACTCTCTTAATTACACATTCTAAGGGAAGATTAATGGAAGCATCAACCTGCGAATATGTCACAGGAAAAAAAGTACCCCTTTATCTGGTCATGAAAAGGAAACAAAGTCATGCTTTTCAGTGCAATAATCGCTGTAGAGCAGAAGGAAGGTACAGGACACAGTGTAAGCATCAACAGTTACCCTACTACATACAAACCCTAGTTTGAGCTCGCTGAAACGAAGATTTGCCAAATCTATCCAATTAGGTTTCCCGTCTCTGCTTGGGCTCACTGTTAATCTAATTCAAGAACGAATTTTGGCCATCACGGAAGCATAAATCTATAACCTAATAGCCATATCAAGATTCGAGTCCACAACAATGTCCAGATAAAGCCCGCGCCGATCGGACAAACAAACAGACGCCATGAAGGAAAGAAAACCGTTCAAAATTTGCTTACGATGGTGGCGATCCGCTTCGAGGCGGCCAGGAGGACCCTCCCGTGCTGGTCGAGCAAGAATCCAGCGGGCGGCTTCGGCAGCGGGGAAGGATGGCTACGCTGATCCATCGCATTCGGCGGGTGGCTTCTCCGGAGCCCTCGTCTTCCCGGAATTCTTCCTCTTCGTTGCAGGCGGCGGATGCTTCGCCGCGTGCGCGCCGCTGGCCGACTTCAGGGAAGCGGCGCGTGAGGAGAGCGTTAAATCGAAGCGAGGAAGGGGCGTCAAAGAAGAGACGGAAGTAGCGAGAGGTTTGGTCTTGGGAGAGTAACGAGGATGAGGGAGGAGGGAAGAACAAAAGACGGTGAGGCAGCGAAGAAGCCCGCGCCTATCGGACAAACAATCGGTTAGTAATTAGTTTAGCACGGGAGGGTCCTCCTGGCCGGCCCGAAGCGGATCGCCACCATCGTAAGCAAATTTTGACCGGTTTTCTTTCCTTCATGGCGTCTGTTTGTTTGTCCGATCGGCGCGGGCTTTATCTGGACATTGTTGTGGAGGGATAACCCTTTTTTTTTCTTATTTTGTATGGCTGATTACATATTATTATTTAATTAGTTAGTAATCTTTATTATCTTCATCTTTATATGTTTATAAAAAAATATATTTAATTTAGTTTTTCCTCCTATTATCAATTTTATTAAAATAATATCATAGATTTACCGTTGAGCAGATTTTATCTTATTTCAATTTATCAATGAGTACATATCATATTTTTATAAATAAAATAAATTAGATTAAATTTTTAACTTTCGTAAATATAAAAATATCAATGTAACTATTTAAAATATAACAAACCAGATAGTAAAGATAGTTACTTGAGTGATAATTTATAGTTAACCCTATTTTATAGCATATTTAACTGCATTTTATCGGAAAAAAGTTAACTTTTTTATTTGGACAAAAATATTTTTATATTTTATTTAAATAATAGTATTTAAAAAAATAATTTTTAAAATTTTTAAAAGTACTAATCATCTTAGAATTATATTCTAATTATTCTAAGATGATTAGTATTATTTTTTAAAATTTTATAATGATTAATTATTTTTTTGAATATCATATATAATCATATTATTTTACTAAAACATTGAGATTATTTTCGTCCAAGTTGAAAAATGTGCCCCTAGGATAAAAACGAATATGGGGGGCTAAAAAGTCAATATAATGGGTTTTTTTTCGAAAAAATGCATATATCTCTTATCAATATTTGGATTATATATATATATATATATATATATCCAAAAAATCAATATTAACCATTATTTATAGTGATTATCAATTGCTAGTCTAAATTTAGCGAAAGTAAAAGACACTCAATGGAAGGTGCTAGTAAAGGAGTACAAAGAAACGGAAAGAGATTCTCCTTGGGCGTTGGGGGGAAACCCAGTCGCCTTCCTCTTCCTCTCTACCGGCGCTCACTTACCCTCTTCCACAACTCTTCTTCCTCTTCACCTTCTTTTGTGCTCCCATCCACAGGCATCATCGTGCTCGTGGTTGACAATGCTGGTATTGCTCCTGCTCCTATGAGGCATCCCGTTTCCAAGCAGGGCTTGGATAGTCGCAACAAACAGGTTGGATCCGCTCCCCTTACACGGGCTAAGGGAATCTCTGAGACACCCTCTGCTAGTTCGAAAGTTGGTTTCTTTCTCACTCTCATTTTGATCGGATCATTAATTCGTCTGCGGATTTCATTTGTTTTGACGACGAGAATTTGGACAAACGGCGTGAGCATTGGAAGTTTAGTTTAGTTAGTCGTTTTTTACGTCGTCCTCCTCCCATAGAAGTGATTAAATCATTTGTTTCCAAGTCTTGGAATGCTTCTCTCCCCCCTCTGACCATGGATATGGAGAAAGGGCATGGGCTATTTCGATTTTCTTCGTAGGAAGATATATTGAAGGTGCTCACTAAGGGTCCTTGGTCCAACCGAGGTGAACTCTTGCATCTTATGCCTTGGCGATTGGATTTCCAGCCTCTGTTGGAACCGATGCATGCTGCCCCGTTGTGGGTACAAATGCTTGGCTTACCCTTTGAGTACTAGAATCAAGGAAAGACTTATGTTAAGAATGTCTCCACCCGAGCGGCAGCTCACGCTAAAGTCAAGGAGGTCGCTGCCTTGCTTAAGCCTAAGGCTAGGCAGAAAAAGACTCAACTTGTGGTTAAGGAAACTTACCGTGTCAAGAAGGTCGCTGTGGCGAAGCCTACTATGGCAAAGATGCCCCTCCTCCTCGCTTGTTTATGTTGGCTGACGATGGCCCTTCCCTTGACCACACCTTTGCAACCTTTTATCCCATAAAAATAATTAACTAGAATTGTCGTGGGCGGCGAAGAAGGCATGTGAGTGACTATATTCAATATATGATTCGATCTGACCATGTAGATTCTTTGATTTTACAGGAAACCCAGGCTTCTAAGGAATATTGTGTGAGGTTCATCCGAAGGTTAGGAAAAAATTGGACAGGGGATGCGTAGCCTGCAATTCGAGCGTTGGGGCAGTGTTCTTGTTGCTTGGAACAGTTGGTGAGTATTTGCTCATGTGCTTTCTATGCGATCTCAATATGTGCATGTGGTTGTTCAATACACCAACAGCAATCAATGGTTGCTTACAGCTGTATATTAGTACATCCTTAGTAACATATTATGAGAATCCTTTTCTATGCTTGACATGACTTGTGTTTCATGGTTTCTCATCAGTGATTTTAATAAGATAAACGTGGAGATTTTGATTTTTATGTTTCTGGCTTGTTCGAGGATTTCAATCATTTGTTGACATGGCTCATCTTTTAAATCTAGGTTTTTCCAACCCCAAGTACACTTGGTGTGATAACCATAAAGGATCTGTTCAAATCTAGGTTAGGTTAGATCATACTCTTGCTAATAATTGTTGGATGCTCTTTTTTTTGTTCATTATCGATTTTTCATTGCCGCATGCACGTTATCATTGTATCTTCTGTTTATTATTTTCTTTATAATTTTAAATTTTAAAACTTTTAGAGTGGGTATAATGAAGTCACAGATATTATTCGTAATACTTGGGGTTCTAATGGTAGTGCTCCTCTTTAGATCTTCTCTACTGACCTACATAATCTTTGTCATTTGCTTTCTTATTAGAATAAGCACAAGCTCGGTGATCTTGAAGATTCTTTAGCTAGTGCTCAACATAATATTTCTGTATTAGAATCTAAAGATTGTTTGTGAGGATTTAATGATTCTAAGTGCACAGAACTATAATCATTAGGCAGAATATCCTGATGGTACTTATAAAACTCAATTATAATCATTAGGCCCAGGACTCGACCAAAATAACAAATAGTTTCAAAAATCTCTTTGATTGTGAAATACGAAATGAGTTGATTGCTCTCCTAAATAGAGATACCCCAATCAGTTGGAATAAGCCAAGACAAAAGGGTAGTTGGTTGGGATGGTTTAGCGTTCCAAAGCTAAAAATAAAAAGTGATAAACTCACTAGTATTAAGATTATGATCTTGAACACAATTGCCATTAATCCGAAGATGGTGATATGATTAGAGTGATGAAGCCGACTGATAAGATGAAGTAGTTCTTAATATTGAGGTCACCCTCAATGATCCATTTGGATTTTGATTTAGCCCACCATTTAATATTTATTTATCTAACGAGAGTCTAAGTTTTATTATGAAAGCACACAATACAGAAACAATCTTTAGAAATTCCTAATTGGGATACTTCAATGAAGGTAAATTTCCTTTCAAGTATTTGGGACCCTTCGGTCCTCCTCGTCACGATCCTAATCGAGTACTTGAGCATTCTGTTGGGGATGGAGGAGCAAGGAAAAAAATAGAATACTATTATAGTATTAAAAACTGGAGGATTGACAAGAACACTTACAAGATATTTCGAAGTACACACACTCTCTATATACCTTGCTTCATGAACTACGGTCATATTTATAGGATCTAGTGGTAACCATCCCATAACTACTAGATCATGATTGAGGTAGTTATTGAAACCACCCTATAACTACTAGATCATGATTAAGGTAGTTATTGAAATCATCTTATAACTACTAGATCATGATTGAGATGGTTATTGAAATCATCCTATAACTACTATATCATGATAACAACCTAGATAACTATGAATCAAATCTCAAAATCAAATCTCAACACTCCCCCTTGATTCATAGTTGCGTACACCGATTTACTACATGAAATAAACATACTTTCGAACTGGAAGCGACTTGGTGAGGATATCCATGACTTGTTCATCAGTTTCACAATACTTTATTGTTATGGCTCCACTTGCTATAAGATCTTGGATGAAATTATAGCGTATCTCTATATGCTTCGTTCTTCCATGAAATGTTGGATTCTTCGTCATTGCAATTGTGGCTTTGTTGTCACAAAATATTTCTGTTGCTTCTTTTTATTCTTAATAAAGATCTTCAATAAGTCTTCTAAGCCATATTGCTTGACAAGCTGTTGATGTTGCGGCTACATATTCTGCTTCTGATGTCGATAACTCAGTTGTTGCTTACTTTTTAGAACTCCAAGATATAGCTCCCGATCCGAGGCTAAAAACATTGCCTGAAGTACTGTTTTGATCATCTAAAACTCCTGCCCAATCACTATTAGTGAAACCAAATAATTTACATTTAAACTTTGTTTTGAACACCCATTTTAACCCAATAGGTTTCTTTTCTCTTGGTAGATCCATTAGCTCCCAAGTTTCATTCTTTTCAATTGACTTGATTTCCTCCTTTATTGCTTTTCTCCATTCCACTTTTTTAAATGCTTCCTCAAAAGTTGTTAGATCTAAAATAAACAAAGCAAATGTTGAGTCATAAATTTCTGTTAGGGATCTGAAATTTCTTGGAGGGTTTTCATCTGAAGAATCAGAATTTGAACTGCTATTGGGTAAGGTTGACGATGAACTTGTAGGAGCAGGATCTATTATTTGATTCTGTAGAACGTCTAGTTCTGCTGGAATCTACATCTGTGTTCCACCTTTATTGGTCTCCCAATTCTAACTTGCCCTTTCATCAAACATAACATTTATGTTAATAATAACTTTATCCCTAACAGGATTATATAATCTATATGCCTTTGATTGTAAGGAATAACCAATTAAAATGTATTTTTCAGGTTTTTCATCAAGTTTGTGATGATTTTATGAATTCACCAAAGCATAAGCAATACAACCAATAATTCTTAGATGTCTAACACTTGGTTTCATACCATACCGAGCCTCAAAAGGAGTTTGATTTATAACAGCCTTTGTTGGTGAAATATTCAACAAATAAACTGTTGTTGCAACTGCTTCTGCCCAAAACTAATTTGGAAGATGTTTTCCTTTAAGAAAACTTCTTGTCATTTCAACGATAGTCCGATTCTTATGTTCAGCTACACCATTTTGCTTCGGTGTATATGGTGCTGTCAATTCTCTGTGAATACCATTTTCTTCACAAAAAGAACTAAACTCATTAGATAAAAATTCACCACCTCTATCTGTCCGAAGTGTCTTTATGTGTCTACCACTTTGCCTTTCTACAAGTGCCTTGAACTTTCAAAAAGTATCAAATGTTTTAGAAAATATACCCAACTCATGCGGCTATAATCATCAGTAAACAATAAAAAATATTGACTTCCACCAAATGATTTTGTATTCATAGGTCCACATAAGTCAGCATTAATTAATTCAAGACAATTATATGCTCTCCATGCTTTTCCAATAGGAAATGATTTTTTACTTTATTTGCCATAAATGCATCGTTCACATACATCAAGTCTATTAATCTTAGGCAATTCGAAAACCATTCCTTTTTGACTTAACAACCTTAAACCCTTAATGTTAAGTTGTCCATATCTTAAATGTCATAAGCTAGACTCATTCTTTTGAGTTGTGACAAGTGCATGCTTTTCAATATTTGACACATCAAGTGTAAACATCTTATTTTTACGTCATGCAAACATTTAGTATAATCAAACCAAATTTTTTGTCTTTAATAGTGCATGAACCATCATCAAATATTATTGAATATCCATCATCTATCAAATGCCCAACACTCAACAAGTTATGTGATAAAGTAGGAACAAAGAAAACATTATCAAGGTATTTTACCTTCCCTTGATTTGTCTTCACCTCAATTGTTCCTTTTCCTTCTACTTGGATTTGCTTGCTATCTCCAAGTCTAACTTGTGAGTTTCATCAATATCTCTAAGCTTGCTTTTCTCTTTTCTAGCAATCTGCTTTCATGTGACCAAATTTTTTACAATGGTGACATTAAATTCCACTCTTGTAATTTTTTTGATCATAATTTGATTGTCTTTGTTCATCATGCCCATCAAAGTGTCCTCTTCCTCTTCCTCTTCCATTTCCTCTACCACGAAATCCTCCTCTACCACATCCTCTTCCTGTTGATTTTTTGTCTTCTTTTAAAGTAGAAGATTCCCCCTTAACCTGAAATATTTTTTCTTTACTTTTTTCAAGTGACCTATTCAACCTTGCTTCATGTGCTTGCAAGGAACCCATTAGTTCATCAAATGAATATATAGATAAATCTTTTGACCCCTCAATTGCGGCAAGTTCAGATTGAAACTAAGCTCTGATACCATAAATGTTGGGGATGGATGAGCAAGGAAAAAAATAGAATACTATTGTAGTATTAAAAACTGGAGGATTGACAAGAACACTTACAAGATATTTCGAAGTGCACACACTCTCTATATACCTTGTTTCATGAACTACGGTCCTATTTATAGGACCTAGTGGTAACCATTCCATAACTACTAGATCATGATTGAGGTAGTTATTGAAATCATCTTATAACTACTAGATCATGATTGAGGTAGTTATTGAAATCATCCTATAACTATTATATCATGATAACAACCTAGATAACTATGAATCAAATCTCAAAATCAAATCTCAACACATTCTACTCAAAATGTTAGAAATAGATTAAGCACTTACAAAACTAACTTCTTATCCCAGCTGAGTGCATTACTCTTGTTAACTCTGTGCTCTATTCGCTTCCCTTGCATACTTTTAGTGCTTGTTGGATTCCTAATTCTATTCTTGAAGGTATTAATCATATTATTAGATAGTTTCTTTAGTATACAGCAGACCACTCTCGTAGTCTTTATTTGTTATCTTGTGAGATGGTTTGTGCCCCAAAAGCTATGGGCGATTTTGGGTATAGATGATCTTCATTTAATTAAATTTGTTTGACATGCTAAACGTATAAAATATTTTAATGATGTTGATTCAATTTGGATTAGTATCGTCAAGGCTAAGTATGGTCACCTTGATCCCTAGAATTTATCTATGCATGGTAAGTACAGTTGGACTTAGAGGTTTTTTCTTAAGGCTTTGAACAAACTTAGACATAGTTTTATGATATTTACTGGTCTTGGTTCTTGTACATCCATTCTTTCTAATCTTTGGATTTTTGATATCCCTGTTAATCTCAAGCCTACTTTTATTAATGTTAACATAACATACGAGTCTAACATGGTCTCTGAATTATTTTCTCATAAATATTGAAATTCTCAATTGCTTCTGGATTTGTGAGGCCCCTCCCTTATAAGAATTGTAAATGTGGATGTGCCTAACACTCCCAAGTGATGATAGTAAGTTTTGGAGACATGAATGTTATGATATAGCTACTACAAAATATGTTTTTCAATTCTTACAACATCATTCATTGCACCTTTAGGATGTGTGGGATGGGTTGTGATGTATCTGGTAGCTACCCATTATGTCTAGAGTGAAGGTATTTTGTTGAAAGCTGCTTCATCATAGCCTCCTTATTTAGAATTTGTTGAACATTTGTTGTTTCGTTGTTGTGTCTTGGTGACATTTTGGTCTTTTTGTAAAAATCGAATTGGTTTACAATTTGATGTTTTTGATTCTTAGTCAAATGGCCTTTGGATCAGTGAGGGTTCACTTTTGTCTGATATCATGGCTTCTTGGCGAAAGTCTTTTATTGCTACACCTTTGTGTGTCTTATGGGCGGTTCATAACAATGTTAGTTCACTAATTTAATACCTTTTATTTTTATTATTTTTTAAAACGATACATTCCCAATTGAATCTACGATAAATGTTAATCATTGTTCTTGCCCTATGAAATGAGATTAAACTGAATATGAGATTAAACTGACAAGCGAGAAAAGTAGACATCGCTTTTGTAGTGACGATCAAAATCTTACTCATCCTTGGCATGCAAACAGTGAAAACTGACCGTTAGCTGGCACTGCAGATGAGGAAAAGAACAAAAGAAATGAGTGCATGTTGTACTGTGCAGAGAAGAGCAATTATTTATCGAACTGTTGCTGCCTTAATGAAATGGTTGAACTGTCGGAAAGAGATTGGATCCTCCTTTCTGAGGAAGGACAAATGATGCATGGTGAATACAAGAAAGCCTGTGTCTCCACAATCCTCATCATCCCTTGTGCATCACCAAAGAGGACAGGGACACACATGTTAGAGACACACAGATCTAAAGCTGCATAATTGGGGATGTGGTAAATGACATGGTCATTCTGCGTGCATTACTGCAGGGTCCGACTACTTTTATACTGTGCAGGAACGCCAGGGGGAGGGCAAAAGGTGGCTCCAATTGTGAGACCGGCCAGTCCCACAGCAGAAGGCCTAGGAACAATGGGCATGGAGTAGGTCGAGAGTGTACTTGATTGTCTCCATGCTCCCTTTCAAACCCACAGGACGAAGACACTGTATGCAAAGCACTGTGTGCGAGTTGTGTTGCACCTTTTCTACAGAAGAGAAATATCTGTGCTCTCTGTGAAGGCATCATTTGATTCTAAACCTGGAGACGATTTTGAGCAGAGACAGTGAGAGAGAGAGAGAGATCAGCTTCGTTTAGACCCACTGCAGAAAGCAAGCAGTCAATCGTCCCCGCCTAAAAGCTTCTTTATATGACTCCCTTCCCCATCCCCTGCCAACCACAAACCGCAACTTCCTAAAAGCTACAGATCACACTGTTCACCTCCCTCCCCCATGCAAAGACTATATGCTTCGAACAGCTTCGTCGTCACTGTCGCAAATTATCAGTGCCTTGGCGTCCTCGGACATGACTGCCACCTCCAAGTTGGTCAGCTTCTTGGCCCGCAGTGCCTCCACCTCCCAGTCGGTGCGCAGAAGCACCACGGCCAGCACCAGGACGACGCACACCGCCTGCGCCGTCAGGAGGCCGTACCAGAGCCCGCCGAAGCCGATGCGGAGCTGGAACGCCAGCCCGACCGCCACCGGGGCGCCCATCAGGTAGAAGGAGAGGAGGTTGATCCGCGCCCCGGTGGCCGGTCGCGCCGTCCCGCGCAGCACGCCGCACCCGGTGGTCTGCGGGCAGTTGCCGAGCTCGCACAGTCCCACGAGCGGAAGCGCGGCCGCCGCCAGCCGCAGCACCGACGCGTCCACTGTGAACAGCCTCGCCCACTGCTCCCGGAAGAGCGTGGTCCACGCGACGTGGATGACGCCGATCACGACCGCGCAGCCGAGCGCCACCAGCGCCGCCATCTTTGCCCGCTTCGGCCTCCCGGCGCCGAGCTCATTGCCCACCTGCGTGAGCCATCAGAGCACGCAACAAACACAAGATGACGAATCCACGACGAACATTCCCGTTTCAGTATACGAGCGATAAAAGCGACCAATGGAACAGTGTCAGAGACCCAAGGGGAAGACGAACAAAGGCGAACGTCCTACGTGGCGAGTTCTGATTCGTAGAGACAACATAATTCTGACCTTTACGGGAATTCGAAAACCCCAACAAAATCTTGCCAGATATAGAAAACGGAGAGAGCAGTACACGGGATCCGACCCCTAAAAAACCCTGCCGGTCCGGTGCTCCGGCGGAACACCCCTAAAGAGAATCCATCCAAGACGGTGCACGAAAGACGAGGCAAATAGAAACGAGATGGAAGAGCGGAAAGGAGGGGAGTAGGTTACCCTTGTGGAGACGCAGGCGGCGAGAGCCATGGGGACGGTGTACATGAGGCTAGTGGTCTGGATGAGGACGGCCGTGGCGGCGACGGCGGAGGTCGGGTCGGGGAGGTAGCCGGCTAGCACGGTCATGATCTCGTACCACCACCACTCGAGACAGACGCCGATGCAGCTAGGGAGCGCCAGGCGGAGCACCGGGGAGAGCCCGCGGAGGGACGCCCTGGACCATCCCCGCCAGGAGAGCTCGCAGGCGCGCGACACGCGGAGGTAGCCGAGCAGGAAGAGGGCCATGTTGAGGTTGGTGACGACGGCGGCGAGAGCCACGCCGGGAACGCCGAGGCGGAGGACGAAGACGAGGAGGAAGTTGAGAGGGATGTGGAGGAGGACGGCGGCGGCGGAGCAGGCGGCCATGGGGCGGGCGATGCCCTGGGAACGGAGGAAGACGCGGAGGGGCTGGAGGAGGGCGTTGGTGAGGAGGTCCGGGAGGGAGTGAAGGCAGTAGGTGGCGGCGGCGGCCGTGATGGCCGGGTCCTGTCCCAGGGCGACGAGGATGGGGCCGAGGTTGACCCACAGGACAGCGATGGGGACGGCGGCGAGCAGCAGCAGCAAGATGGTGCGCTGGAGCGAAAGGGAGATGAGTTCCCAATTGCGGGAGCCGTAGGCCTGGGAGCAGAGCGGCTCGAGGCCGGAGGCGAGGCCGAACAGCACGGAGTAGCCGGTGATGTTAGTGAACCCGATGGATAGCGCGCCGCCGGCAAGCTCCAGCGGGCCGAGTCGCCCCAGACACACCACCGACACCATCGCCCGTAGGTACACCAGGCAGTTCAAGGCGGTGATCGGCGCCGCCATTGTCCACAACTCCCGTAGCTCCGCCGTCACCAGCCTGCCCATCCCTCCCTCGCGTCCGTCCTCCGCCGCCTCTTCCCGATCCCTCCCCTCCGCCATCACAGACTCCCGGCGACAGAGAACAATCGCAAGGGAATTACGATCTCCGTCCGCCCGTCGCTTCAAAAGGACGCGTCGGCCTCGCGACTTTAAATGGAGCGCAAAGCGGTGGGCTTCGCCGGGTTCCGAAACGCGACCACAATCGACCCCCTCTACGGGTGACACGTGCCGCGCGCGTGGTAATAACAGTAGCATCAGGCGGCGCGGGTTAAGGCTCGCGTTGTTCCGCACGAGCGTTACCGGGGAGGGTGTGTCACACACGGACAAAACGATGTTTGGTCCAACTGCAAGGTGACGCGTGTCAGAAGCAAGGTTCATCTATCAGATCGCTCGTGCACAACTCAACAGAGATGGCTGGGTAATCACTCGAAGCCTGAATATTGTACATGTCATCAGGGCTCCACAAGCAAAGGCCGATCAGGAACCCGCCACGTCAGCCTTGGATCGCACCGGCTGCGAGTTGGCCGAGCACGCCAAAAAAAAGGCCGGCGATTGTGAGTAGTCCTGTATGCTTCGGTAACGACCCACTCTTGGCTTACGGAGCTGCCATAGCCGCGAATAGAGGCCATCATCATACACCCTCGATACGTCTCCTTTTGACGTTGCCGACGTGTTTGCATGTGAGGTGGATGGAGAGGCACATGAGATTTTATCTCAATCCTCCTACTTAATCAACCCAAGGTTAGAGGGACTAAGCACAGCGTATATAAATTGCATATGTATATCATTATCTATGATTCATCGCTGTTTAAGATAAGAAGAAGGGTGGTCCAGGACTTAGGCCTGCATGTCTTGGGGTTTATGACTGCGAGCTAGGGGTTATAGGTTGGACCAGTCTGCAAACAGGAGGTTTAACTGGATAAGTGTTTCACTACCATGACTCGTCTTTATGGGGTGGTGACAGGAGTGTACCCTCCTCTCGGATGAGCTGTCGGAGTTGTAGGTGCGATAAGTTCCACACTTAGTTTAGTTCATTTTTAGCAGTCCTAATTTTGTGTCTTCAGTACCGTATTTGAGAAGCCTCTGTGGTCGTCAATCAGGTCAATGCTTCCTCACTTGCGTAATAATGCATCAATCACTACAGTGTCTCCACAGAGATGAATGACTACACAAGGAGAGAGTTTTTTTTTGTTTTTGTTTTTTGAGACTCGGCAAATAGTTTCGAGGTTAGACAGAATCAATATCGACACATCAGAGGTATACTTCCAATTTTTATCTCCGCACTTAGATTCTTTCGAGGAAGGAAAAAAGTTGGTAAAGCAAAAGCTTATGGTTCTAATTATTAGACAATATCCAAGGACTCTCCCTTTCACCACATGCCCCTCACCCAACATATTCTTTGAGACCAATATTGCGAGAGTCCGGCCCTTGGTCTTTGTAGGACTCCCTCAGCCTAGTTGAAGATAGTGGGCATGGACAGGAGCACAGCCTTCTTCTGCAGTGGTCTTGTGGGGATGCTGAAGGATAATCTTTTCTATTTACATGTACTGAAGGCACTATTTGAGAAGGTCGAATGTGGTTCATTTCTCATTTAACTATATTATCTATGAGTCACTGCTTTCAATTGTTTAGGCACATTTTTCTTGACTAGCATCATTATTGATCCATGTTCTTTACCATCCTCAACAAGATGTTACTTGTCGAACAAACAACCAAGTCATAAAATCTCAACTGTTTCATTGTAACTATTGCTTCAGCTCGTTCAGCAGAACAAAAGTTCCTCTCAATTAACAGATGCAGCAGATCATGGGCAAAGTGAATGACCTCTCCTCAGTAAGTCCGAGTGTTTCGGGTCTGTAATGGCAACACAGAACTGTCCTTATCTTTAGGGTTTCATTACCGGCTGTGCTTTGTTTTGAGTAGGGCGTGCCGAAGCCGAGAGAGACTTGGTCGAGACGAAAGGAACTTGTTTTTGGGGAAGATGATATGGAGATCGGTTGATTAACTTAGGAGGACTGCTTCAAATACATGAAACGAATCATTGCAAGGATGCTCGTGATCGTAAGATGATACTTGGAACAGGAGGTTGTTTCGCTGAGTCCTCTTCATGAGATGATTATCGATGGACTGTGCCTTTAACAAGAACTCGCTGAGACCTCTTGCATTTATAATAAAACTCGTTCGATGCTTAAATTATAGAGGTTTCAAAGGATTTGATTTATGTTTCAAAGGGAAAAAAAGGTCTGAATCCATTTGAGAAGCCCTTTTATAATGGGTTTTGGATACCATTATTTTTGCATTAGAGATCGATTATGAAGAAGATGGTGCTCCTCTTCTGAACTTAACAGTGTTTATGGTAGTATATCAAATCTAAGATGTGTTGCTCACGTGTCGCTAAAATATTAATCATGTGATAGTTATGTGTCGATCACATATCATCAATATATCATCAATCATATGACATTGAAATGTTAATCACACATCATTGAGGTATCTACTCCTGCATCAAAACACAAACAAGATATGAAAAGAAAGAAACATAAACATCACTGATGGGAAGCTCTTGTTCTTATTCCGCGTCGCTCTCAGTAGCTCTCACATGTCATGAAAGGTTCGAGCCATGAACACCGACACCCTCTCCGCTAATCCAACGTCAAAGATTAGTCAAAATCACAGGAAGACTGGTCAAAATTATATCATGCATGGCATAACACTCAAAACATAACCACACGGCAACATTTGATTTAAATTATTCTCAACCTTCTATTAGTCTTCTTCCCAAGGAGGCTGTACTGTGGTGGGGAACATTACCAGGTCTGAGACGGCATGTGCATGGGATTAGAACACCATGTGTTGAGCCCATCAA
The DNA here is from genome assembly GCA_001649415.1 of Musa itinerans. Lineage (NCBI taxonomy): Eukaryota > Viridiplantae > Streptophyta > Magnoliopsida > Zingiberales > Musaceae > Musa > Musa itinerans. The sequence continues at coordinate 35,970 of LVTN01000299.1, forward strand.
AGCATCATATCACTGCTCTCAAAAGAATGGAGCAAAGGAATCCCGAGTATCGAGTTTAATAATTGGTCTAATCCTCCACCTCTTGTTCATATTATTCACACGATCTATTATGTAATAATGCACCTCATCTAACTTGCAAAAATTGTCTCTCTATTTGTGTTTGTAAAGGTTAGATTAAGTAACCCTGTTTATAGAGCATAGCTAACCATTGGAGAGAGAATTGGCCTTCTCGAAGGGTGAATTTTGTTCTCGTTTGATATAGTAATATATCTTTTTGTTTCGGTGAAATAAAAAAAGCATTATGCATTGGATTCATCTTTTTTTTCTTTACTACTTATTCCGCTATTGTTCTAATCCACTAGACAAGCAGCATATTCCACATATTTGTTTGGAAATTAATAAAAAATCTATCCGAAAAAGTCTTTTTCATTTACAATTCTCTCCCTATGTTTTTTCGAAAGAATAATAATTATTATTTATTTCTCATGTGATATCATTTTGGTTAAATAGTTAAATTAATGTTTGAATAATGGAAGTAGATGATGATGAGGACGGATGACAATAATATCGTGCCAATGTTTTCTATACATTTCTTAAATAAATACATGACTTGCACTAAAGAAAATTATATTTTTCTACAAAATTAACATTTTTTCAAGGAAAGGATGAATCGATTATTTCTTCGATCAATAAATAAAATGAAAAAGGATACTATGAACATTTTTCTTAAAATTTCATTAATTTGATACAATGAAAGGTAAACAATATACTGTGAGCTTTTTGGCTCAATCACTTCCTCTCGCTAGCACAGTGGAAGAAGAAAAAAAAAAATTCAATTAAATCTTATCAAAAAAAATTAGGTAAAAGACTGAAGTAAGAATTGACGATAATATTTTATATAAATAGTTTATTATATTTTATAATACAACCAATGAATATATGTTAATAATATAAAATATAATTATGCATATATAAATTATAAGATAAATTCTTAAAAAATTGTTATAAAGTGTTTTTCATCTAATTTATTTTTATGCAATGCCTCTTATTTTTCTAAATGATGATATCATTCACTCCCACACCTTGTTCGTTACTATTATCGTACTTTCATTCATTATCTAGTAAATCCTTACCCTCATTTGCTGTTATCATCATATTCTTATCCACTATCTCTACCCTGGTCCTCATCCACCATTATTATTGAGGCACCATTAAGGCCCTATTACAAGGTTTTTACCCTTTGTCTTTATCAAAATTTGCATCATTATTATCATTTTCATACTCATTTTACCTCGAAGATCTTTAACCCCTTTATCTCTTGGATTTTAAGGCCCAATGCTAAAGGAGCGTACCCCTTCTACCTTGTCAATTTAGCCTCTTGTCACGACTTGATCATAACAACAAAGTAGCTAAAGAATGAGGCATGAGGGACCATATAGGGGAGGAAGGAGGGGAAGCTCCATCATAATTGTCTCATTCCATTTTATTAAGGTTAGCTATCGTGATTCTTGGAAAGAATTTGAAGAAAAGTGCGACAAAATATAGTGGAGTCTCGTATTGTGACGGAGGTGACTCTATGGTCCCTTCCCTATCTTTAGTCTTGTCCTCAATCTCAATACAATTCAATAATAATCGAGTCTCATGATAAGATAAAGATAATTACACGGTAAGAGATAGGACGGAAGTAAAAAAAAAATCTCATTTAAAAAAATAAAGGATCGAAAGTGAAAAGTTATTTTTTTTAGAAATTTACCTTGAATTATAAGTATATATTTATGTGACCGGGTTATATAATTATAACCAAATTATATGTATATATATTGTATACTAATAGTACACAATATTTTTCAGTGACCGAGCGAGCGCTGGTTGACCCGTTGCCATCCGCTGGGCAGAAGCGACCAAAGGAGCTGCAATAGAACTCGTTATAGTGTCTATCAACCCTCCATCTAAAGAAGTCTCCTTTCCCTCTTCCGTTTGGGATTTGGAGGAGGCGAAGGTCGAGGAAACGGGCGGGGGGGGGGTTTAATTCGCAGCTTCCAGGCCCCGTCGCCGTCCTTAATTACTTCGGATTCACCCGTTTCTGCGGCTGCGCGGCGGCGGGGGCGGCGGCGGGCGCGCAACCGAGGGCTTTCTGATCTGAAGTGGGACGGATGGAGGACAGCAAGACGTCGAATTGGGGGATGCTTCGCGCCGTGCTCTCCATCCTCCAGTGGTGGGCGTTCAATGTCACGGTCATCATCATGAACAAGTGGATCTTTCAGGTCTGGCTCCGATCCGTTCCTTTTGCCCTCTGTTTTTGGTCAATTAGGTGGAGATTGTTCTGGCTTGTTGGTGGATTTACCGATTTCCGTCCTCTGTTCTTCCTCTTGGCGAGATCTTAGGAAAAGTTTAGGTTTTCTCTTTATTTGTACTAGAATCTTTATTATTCTTTGTCTGTGATTCAGAGAACCGTTGGGTTGGAGGTACTTTTCACCTTCCTATATGGGTTTAATGATATTGTTATGTGGTAGGAATGAGGATGTTAACTAGATCTGATTCTTCCTACCATATTTCCCATATTTCGATTCTGGAAGGTCGTTAGAGGAAATATAGGCTCGTGAAGATATTAGGGTTAGGTTCTTTCCTGGACTTGATCCCTGGAAGTTGTGGTTTAATTAGTTTTTTATGCTATTCTTTATTAGATTTATAGTGTCAGTAGCTGTACGTTTCTTTAGCTCTTAGATCTCCAATCTTTCACTTGTATGCTCCTCTGGCACAATGTACCGTACATCTTGTTTTTAAGGTTATGGTGCTATGGCTTTAAGATAAAGCTGGTTTGATTTTCGATGAATTTCCAACATTTCTGAACAAAAGATCTGCATAGGGGAACAAATGCAGGTTTCAGCAACAACATGACTGAGATTATCAGTTGCTGGTGGCTGGCATGCTTCATCATAATTTGTTTCTTCTTTTCTTACACATAAGCTGATCAATAGATCAAGGCTGTGCGCATATTGACAAATAAAAATCAGCATGTGTCGGTTCCTGCATGTGCTTTGCGCATGGATAGATACATTGCAGAGATCTTTGTTCATAAAATGGATCACTATGATCTATTTTCAAGATGATGTTCCTCTCCGTGCACTGTGATTCAGTATCAAGATGATGTCCCCCTCAAGTCATGCAGGTCACATACATTATAATAGTAGAGGATGGTGGAAAGGTTGTTGTTGAAGTTTTATAAACAGTAGGAAGTCAGTTATTTATCTCAGCGCAGTTTGACCATTTAGTGACTCACGATAGATGGAAATGCTAATTCATTTTCTTGTTTTACATGATATTTAAGTTATCAGCAGTATAATTTTGTACAATGATGGAAATGGATAACCACACTTTTTGGATCACAATGAGAATAAAGACAAATTGTGAATTAACTTTGACGGTACAATATTGAGCAGAATTTAAGTTAAATGTAAGAATTGGAAAGCAATGGAATTAATTAATTTTCATGTATGTTACTGTTGAACTAACTTTTTCTTCATATAAGCTATTTTGTTGCAATTATTCTTATTTAGCCATCACAAAAAATAATTGATTAAAGATAAAATGTTTTTCTTTTAGTCATCCATGCAATTACCTGAACTTTTGTTTCATTTTGAGTTGTTGGCTAAAAGAACGACTTGTGTATGCAGAATCTGGACTTCAAGTTTCCTCTGACAGTATCATGTATCCATTTCATATGCTCTGCCGTTGGAGCATATATTGTTATCAAGTTGCTTAAGCTCAAACCATTAATTGAGGTTGATCCTGAAGATCGCTGGAGGAGAATATTTCCCATGTCATTTGTCTTTTGCATTAATATTGTATTGGGGAATGTAAGCTTGAGGTATATTCCAGTCTCATTCATGCAGACAATAAAATCCTTCACTCCTGCAACAACAGGTTGGTTTATAGTGTTGTATGTCATGTTTTTTTGCTATTCATGCATTTGTATCATTTTATTCTTATTTGTACATCCTTGTCAGTCATTCTGCAGTGGTTGGTATGGAGAAAAGTTTTTGAGTGGCGTATATGGGCTTCATTGGTGCCCATCGTTGGGGGTATACTTTTAACCTCTTTATCCGAACTTAGTTTTGATATATCTGGATTCTGTGCTGCATTATTTGGTTGTCTCGCTACGTCAACAAAGACAATTTTAGCAGAGTCACTGCTTCATGGATATAAATTTGACAGGTACCTATCTTTATGTTTTAATGTGCCCAACATTTTTCCAATGAAATTTTTCTTAAACTTTCTTTTCCTCATTGCTGATTGGCACCTGTCAACTTCATTGAACTCAGTCAACTTACTTTTTGGTGCTACCAAAGATAAGACTTCTCCAGTGTTGATGTGAGTTTACTTCCAAATGTGTCCATGAAAAGTTGTTGACACAAAGATAAGAACATCATGTTCCTGTTGTACAGGATAATATTTGCATGACTTTCACATGATTACAAGTTTGGAATGGAGCCTATATTAAACTTTATCATTTCCGTTGATGTTGTTTTTAGTAGTCTAGAAGTAACTTGATGTTTCTTTCTACATGTGAATTTGTTGGAGTTTGATTGAAGTTGTCAAATTTTGTCAATATTTTCCTTTCCTTTGTTTTCATTTTGTTGAAAGTTTACATGTGTTACTTTTGCATATTCAATTGCATAGAACAAAATGAATTTACACTGTCATGTTTCTTAAACTTCAAACTTTATCTTCAATCATTTATACTGAGACTGCGTCGCCGTCTAAGAACTGTCTAGCGTTCTTTAGGTATACAATCTATGCATTCATATTCATTTCTTGAAGAGAAGAATGATAAATTCACTCAATGCCATATGCAAGGTAAATTATTTTGTGAGTCTCACATCATTGCAGATGCCATAATTTATGGAATCTTCAACCACATACTTCTATAGTTTGCTAGTAAAGCTTATGGTTTGTGGACCTTTTTTTGTGTATTTCGAGCATAACATGTTTTAGCTAAAACATCATTTTCATGGATCATTTTAAGCCTTTGCTCTTTGTAACTTCTAAGAAAAAAGTGAGGAAATTGGAATACTCTAGATTTGAATTAATATGTATTGCTTAATTGGTGTCTTAAGTTGCAATTTTATTGTTACCAGCCCGTGCATAGAATTATTCATGTTGCAATTTTTTTAGTTATTTTGACTCGTAAAACATTTTTTGAGTAATTTACCATGTCATGATTACTTCCATCCTGGTAGTCTTTGGCACATACATCACTCTCCCTATTGGGTATTTTGTGTCTTAAGCTTCTTGTTTGTAACCATTTCTAACTTGAGAACAATTGTGTCTGTTGTTTAGAGTACATTGTTAGGAAATTTTGAGTTTTAAGAAAATGTAAACCTCTGGATCTAGAATGTCAGTGCAAATGCAACTTTTATCAATATCCGGCCTTTTTTGGTTAAGTGTTGATGTCAGTTGACTTGACTTCTACTTGTAGTAAAGCCTTCGACACATTTTTAATTATTATAAAAGAACTAGAACAATGAGGTCCAAAGGAAACACAGACCATTTTGTGAGAAATACCTCCTTTTAAATTGTCTAATATCCATGAGAATTATCAATTTGTGGATTTTGTAGGTCAGCAGCCTAAAACCTGAACAAAAAAGAGGGTAAAGCTAGAGGATTATATCCATTCTGTAGTATTTTACCTGTTTAATTTTGTGTGCTTTAACATGGCAATAACAGAAAGCTAAATGGTGTAAGATATTCATGTGAGACTAGACACATTGCACCGTGTGAATTTCGCCGAATGCAAACATAGTGTATGCCTGATCTGAAACGAAGCTTTATACTATAAATTCATGGAATTCATTGAATGCATGTGCCTTCTACAAGTTGAATGATCTGCAACATTTAAAAGTCATCTTCAGGTTATTTGCAGATTCATGAGATTATTCTTTTAAATAAATATTATTATTCTTTTTTTCTTGGTTAATTATATGTTGATTTGGTAGTGCCTACAATGTGTAGCATAAACACGGTGTACTATATGGCACCTTTTGCAACTATGATACTATCTGTACCGGCAATCCTCCTCGAAGGAGCTGGAGTATTCAACTGGTTTTACACTCATGAATCTGTTTCTTCGGCAATGTTCATTATTTTTGGCTCTGGGGTTTCAGCCTTCTGTCTCAACTTCTCAATCTTCTACGTCATACATTCAACTACAGCTGTTACCTTCAATGTTGCAGGCAATCTAAAAGTGAGTTGACTTTTGTAATGCATTTCATTAAGTTGATTATGCAACATTCAGAAAGATCCTTGTTACTGTTTGATGCTAAAAGAAGAGTGTTTTGTTACAGGTTGCTGTTGCCGTATTAATTTCATGGCTAATTTTCAGAAATCCAATCTCTGTCATGAATGCTTTTGGATGTGCAGTGACCCTGTTGGGCTGCACCTTCTATGGATATGTCAGGCATAAACTCTCTCAACAGACTGTTGTTCCTGGAACACCTCGGACTCCTCGCACCCCTCGAAGCTTAATGGAGCTTCTCCCCCTTGTAAGCGATAAGCAGGATAAGGTTTAGAGGTTTATGGATTGATGACTGTATTTCTGATAGTTTGACTACCAAGAACACATTTAAGATGTGGGTGCTTGTACACTTTGACAAATCTCACTATTTCAGGTTTGAGTTACAGGAGGCAGTATTCTTTAAATGATCTCTCGATTTGGCCTTTCTGCTTTCGAACCTATAACGTAATTTCTATGCCTATTGGACTATTTTATATTTTATTTTATGCATTTATATTTATAGTTCCATTTGTCATTGATGGTAATCTGCACTTTAATTGTTAAGACTTTAACATAGTTTGATTTGCATAGTTCTAGATGATGTTGTATTGTTTTAAAATGAGAACACTAGTCATGATAGGGGTAATAATGGTGGTGTGACATGTCACGCCGACTGCCCCACCTGGGCGCCACTCTGCCCAATAAGGAAGACAATAAACGCGGACTCGACATACGCCGACGTCATCCGATGTCGGGCAACGACTTCCGACCCCGCACGCTTGACCGCAGCAGGGGAGGATGACAATCGACCCTCGCCCATGCCCTGCGCTGGTCTCGTCCTCCACGCAACCTCGGTTGCAGCGACAGACGCTGTCAGAGGTACGATCTTGCCTTCCACAAGCAAGCACACCAGGTAATGCAAAACTACCTTATAAATACCCCTGAGCCCTAAACGGCAGGGGGGGAAAAAAAAAGAGACTTCTTGCCTAAAACTCCTCTCCTCATCTTCTGACCGGATCGTCGGAGGGGTCGGGTCGAGCCGCCGACCCGACCTGTGTTGCAGGAACGGAGGCGAGGAGCACCCTCTGGGAGGAGACGACGGCCCGCTTCCACGACTGAACCCGCTCGAGCCGACAACCCCCCTCGGTCCTGAGGGACCCTCTGGGAGACACCAACCATTCGGACCCTGAACCAGCCGCGACGGCCCCGAGGCCACGGCATAACACTGTTTGCACTAACAAGTCACATCCCATATTTATAAAATAAATAAATTATGAAGTTATTATTTATTATTTAGATTTTTTTATCTTTAAATTTAAAATTTTAATTTTACAATACTAAATATTTTTTAATTAAAAAATGAAGAGGGTCATAAATGATGAAGTTTTTTTTTATTTTAA
>LVTN01000299.1:43663-73498 GCA_001649415.1 Musa itinerans
AAAATATAATCACATTTGTTAGTAGAATTTTCAAAAAGTTATAAAAATATTTTTAATATTTATAAGATATATATAAATATTTATTATTTAATATAAAATATTTTATCATATATATAATTATATTTATATATATTCTCGATGTCATACATAACTATTAGATAACAAAGGCGTACATCACTCCTAATAGTGCATTTTTAACAATGGATGGAAAGACATATTTTACGGGATAGATTCCTCCCAACAATGGATGAAGAAAATCCATATGACACTCATAACAATAGATTGAGTGGTATCCCTTACATATTCAAATTGAGATATAATCCTCTCAATAGTAGATGGAGGAACTATCTAATCGTAACATTTGATCCTCGAAGGAAATCACCTTATCTGTTCTTGGTAGGGATACATAGTCAACTATGATCATTCATTTACGTTCGTCTATTCATTGATGCATACTTCCAAGAAGTATTATAATAAAATATTATGATGGACTATTGCTTGATATATGATTTACTAGACTATGTCCATTAGTGACTCCTTTCTCATATACACTTTCATTATGGACCACTCAGCATAGTCATATATATTACATAGTAATAATTATATCAATATCATCAATTTAATCTAAAAAAAAGAGAAAATCACTAATCATTTTCAAATGACACATTTAATAAAATTTTTAAATTCATCAAATCATAAAGACATGAGACATCAATCACTCAAATAGTCCTCAATCATTCAAAACTCTAATTGGAATAGTCCAACTGATTTTAATTAAACTTAATTCAATTAGAATATAACGGAATTAACCATAAATTCTTACAAAATTGGTTTGAATCACCTAGACTGATCTAATTTGGATTTGATTGATTTCAATTAAGTCAAGTGGGCTTGAACTGATTAAGTTAGTCTGAAATCACCTTGAATCGGCTTAGAACCGATCAAATCTATTTGATTTAGTCAACTAACAAGCTCAAACCAATAAAGGGAAAGAAAATTGGACTATGTCACAGTCCTAGTCCAAACGATATTGACCCGCATGAGCCTTGGACAGGTCATGTGCATCGTACATGCCTATCCTAAGTAGCAAGTTGAGTTGAGGTATAACGGGCTAGGTAGAGCGGCGACGATATGTTTAGCGCCAATTACATAACTGGGCGAGCCTAGTTTCGTGAGTTGGACTGAACCTCACTCACGAGTTGGGCTAAACCATATCACTGAATTGGGTTATGCTTGGCTCATGATTTGGGTTGTGCCTAGCCATAGGTTGGGTCATGCCTGACCACATTGTCACAGACTCAACTAGGTTTGCCAAAGTCATATGGCACCCTTGTATGTCTTTCCATAAACAATTAGTCTTCCCGAAATCTTTTATAGTCCTATAAGGACTTACAAAAGAGAAGACGAGTTATAGGAAATATTTAACTCGAGATCCAATAAGCAGACATTTCAACAAATATTTGATAGGCTATATAAATTATAAATATAGATTTCGTAGACTCTAAATGATCACATGACAAAAGGTCCAAGATAGTTCGCTGTAATAAAAAATTCCTATAAGTGCTCACATGATATTATTGTGAAATAAGACGAACCAACTCTAGATACTACCCCAAAGGCCCATCTAGCTATGTCTCACCCAAATAACTCTTGGATGCTATATTAGCTAACACTCTACATTACTTTACAGAGCTAGAAAATCTCCAAAATGGTAGCCTAGATGACCTATGTTTTAATAGCTTTACCTTTACGCAACAACTACACACAACCTGTATTTATAGGACTAAAACAACCATAAAAGTCAACCAAAATTAGGCTATCAAGCCTACTGCAAGCCCTCTACATGTTGTGCAAAGCATAAACATAACCAAAAGAGTGATAGCACGGGTTAGGTTATGTCTAGCCATATGAGTTAGATCGTGCTTAGCCATATGCGCTGTCATGTTTGGCCACATAGATTATGTCATATATGGCTATATGAGCTAGGTCATGTCTAGCCACATGGGCTGGGATATGCTTAACCATATTGGTTAGACCATACTTGGCCACATGGGCTGAGTTGCAACTAGCAACATGGATTAAGTCATGCCGGGTCACATGGGTTAGGTCGTACTTAACTAACATGGGTTGGGACATACTTAACCACATGAGTTGAATCATGGACTAGGTTGTGCTTGACCACATGAGTTGATCTAACTAATCAACTTAATTCAAGTCTAACTATAATTCGACCCTTATTATTAAATTAGATTTTAACATTTTGAGAAGTATTTTAAAATATTATAAAATAATAATTAACCTCATCTCCATTCTTTTTCATGACTTAACTAATTTAGATTCATGATTTCAAATTTAAAACAAATTAAATTATAAAATTCATACATAATTTTTTGAAGCATAAATATGTATAATTAAATAACTTAAAACTATTATTTAATTAACTAATTATTCTAACATCACCCTTCAATGATGATTATTTATTAATTATAAAATTTTAAAATAAAAATATAAATAAAAATTGATAAGAAAATAATAGAGGATCGTATCGCTCCTTAGAATCTTATCCATGACAAATCCGCTCCTAAATCCTCCGACTACTAGCCCAGTGAATAATGAAAGGGGAGAGCCCTCAAAAGATGAGCTCTTCTCGAAAGGTAAGTTAATAATTTAATTTTTATTTTATTTTCATATACGAAGGAAGAATCGTGATATTTATTTCTTATAGTTCAAACACAAAAATAAAATTTAAATTATTACTTTCTAAAAATTACATCACTAATTAGGAAATAAATAAATTAATAATTTAATTGATTGATAACATTCTTAACTTGTCGATATAATTAAGGGAATCAATTTTAATTATTTCCTTAACCATACTACCCAAACAAGGAAGCTAATGATTTATTTTCTAAAAATTACATCACTCATTATTTATTTTCTTATGGTTCACATATAAAAAAAGAATTTAAATTATTTATTTTTAAAAAATTATATCACTCATTAGCAAATAAATCAATTAACAATTTAATTGATTGATAAAATTTCTAATATGTCCATATGATTAAGGAAATCAATTTTAATTATTTCCTTATTCATATTATATAAATAAAGAAGTTAATAATTTAAATAAAATAATACATTATTTATGACAATTTAATTTATGTTAAGGAGAGAAAAAAACAATCATCGTTAAATACAATACAATACAATACTGCTTCCCATAAATAAAAGAAAACTAATGCCCTTCACCTAGTAGATGTGCTTTGAATATTAGAATTTTGATCTGGTTAGATCTTTGCCAACCAATAGTGCTACAATGACCCTATTATCTTTTGAGGACCTACTCCTACTCTGTCCAAGTTTCATGCACTTTTAGGATTCTAACATATCATATAGGGCATGGATTGTAAGAAGTCCATAGGTCAATTTAGAATGCTTGTTTATAAATTTCTAAAGCATGTGTACCATAAAGTTTGGAATTTGAATTTAGTTAGATACATGGAGCCTAGGGAGAGAGGAAACTCTTGAGCATCCCAGCCCCACCTAGGCATGAATCTGAGACCTTTAGCACCCTCTCTAATGTAGACAAATCCAATTGCTAGAAACCAAGTATCATTGCCCTACCTTTTGTTTGTACACAAGGATTCACCAAACACACCACAACAATGAAATAGAAGGAAACAGTTCCCTTTTTGATGTATTATCCTTTTAATTTCTATGAGTAGATTCAAGTACTCAAGCATTCACTAATGAGTCCTGGTATGGACTCTCTTCTCCTTGTTAGGTAAGAGAGGTGAAGAAGTCCCTTCACATCTCTCTCTCTCTCTCTCTATCACAAACATCACTCACCATGTCTCTAAAAGCCCAGATATCCTACTCCCATGGAAAGATTCCCCACAACTGAGCTCAGGCTTATGCCCACAATCCAAGAGAGAGAGAGAGAGAGAGAGAGAGAGAGAGAGAGCTCAGAATCCTCTCACCATATGTTCCTTTTCACAACAAGTGAGAGGTGAGAGAGGGGGCTTAACCCCACTCAACTAAAGACATGTACTCCCTATGCACATGGGAAAAAAGGCCTCTTTCAAAGTGGGTTTGGTCCAGACTTTTCTTTTATTTTGTGTCACCATCCATTTCTTTGCCCTTCAGTACACAACAGCTGCCAATTTGGTGTGAAATGAGCAAGTTGGTCCTCCAGTTTTGATTTAAGTACTGCAACAGCAAAAGAGAGGGATGGAAGATGGAAGATGGTGAAGAGGAAGAGGAAGCAATCATATAAAGCACATGAAGATCCACATGCTTGGACCATGGGCCAAATGATTCTGGGGGATGAGGAAAGCTTCTCTAAGATGTGGGGAGGGGGCAAACCCAACTTATTGTTTCAGGTACCAAGTGTACTTCACAAACCTTAATTGAGATCATTTCATCATTTTATAAATTAACTTGAATTTTAGTATGGATAATTAAAGTTTCGTCTCCCGATGGTCACGACAATATACACAACAATTAAACCATAACTTCATACATCATATTTTCAAAAGGTTACTTCTCGTCGATAAGTAGGATAAGTAAATCTTATTCAACAATCTTATTTTTCAAAATTATATACATATAATTTTTTTTCTTTACTGAAAAAAGAAGTTGTTGTTCAAGGTGGGGGCAATTGAGTTTCTTAGGGTTAGTGCAAGAGGGTATATTGGCCTTTGAGCTGGTTGGCAACCCTATCTCATGATTGCTTTTTCCATCTTTTGAAGAAATGGCCTCTATGATTTGCTCTGATAGCACCAAAAAGCACAAGCAATTCAAAGTCTCACTAAAAAGTCACTTGGAAATTTTCTGAAACATATTATTAACCTGGAATTAAACAAATCTTGAGACAGATGGCAAATTGCAAAGATGGTATGATGAGAAGACAGGCAAAAGCAAGTTGGACAGTTTGTGCCAAACACTTCCACCAACCCTCTCTTCGCCTGCAAAAGCATTTCATTTTCTAGTGGCTTTCCATCTGAATCTTGTCCTTAAAAGAATCATGCTAACGATGGACGATAAAAGAAAAAGGTTAACATCATAAACCCAAACGACAATCTGCTCGAAGCAGAGAATCCTACTCCTTCCCGTCATCAGCTTGCTCTTCCTATCCTTTTTCTGTTTATTCTTTGGTGTCAAATCACGGACTCACTCTTGAAAGCAATTCCGGTGTTTGTCTCGGTTCAGAGTTTGCCGAGGACGACGACATCAATGATAATGTCCAATGGGAGCGTCGACTGGTGCCTCGTTACCACACAAATGCCTCGCTGCAGAAACAAGAGCAAGAAAGAAGACCATGCTGCTGCCACATGGATGATGGTAAAGAGAGGAAGGGAAGCCGGGAAACATGGCCTTCAGATGACCCCATGCATTAGCTGTGACTGTTGACTCTTTGGTACCAAGGTGGCCTGCAAATGTCATAAAAGAATGGCACCCCTCCCTCTTCGCCTCCATGTTCCACTCGAGTCATGACAGGCTCAGCTCTCCCTGCCACCCACCTCCTGTGACCTTGTCCGAGCAAGTGGGTCCAGATACCACCAAAGACTGAGATGGTACAGGTTGTGCCATGTCCTGTCTCTCGCCTAGAACTTGGTCTGCTGAATAATCCTAAATTGGTTGTACCTACAATTGACCAATTTCGGTCGACAGAATACAAGAAGAACTCATCATCGACAGTGCAGGTATGTGTGAGCAATCAAGCACTCAGGTTGCTGCTGGTTATGCTTTAGAAATGGGAGCGAATTGAGGCCCCCCTCCCCCTCCTCGCCAGCTGAGTAAAGGGAGGATGGAGGAGAATGGGATGTGTGCAGGCAGAGGAACATTCAACTGCAGAATCCACTGTAACCCATAAAAGCTGTGCCCAGCATGCACATGGCTGGCCTGGAGAAAGCTCTTCAGTGCTGTGCTGAAAAGAACCAAGAGAGAGAAAGAAGGAAGAAGCATGATAATGTTGGGGGCAGACTTGTTTACTACTTGGCAAACAAATCACCCCCTGTGAACAAGGAGCTGACTAACATGATGCCATCATCAGGTAAAAGAGAGGCTTCCACCATGCTTTGGTTGTGCTCTTCACCACTCACATGCCCACCAGCAGTCATTCCTGTTTCCACAATGGAACTGCCTCATTCCATTTAGTACAGAGAACATCAGATATGCAGCAGCATAGAATGAAGGACTGAAAGCAAACCGGGATGCAAACAGTATGATGTAGATAAAGGAACATAAGCTACATTCTTCTTGTATGAAAAGTTTCAAACAATGCAAACCATATGACAAGAAAGTGCACAGAAGAAGCCAATGTACAAAGAAGCATTTACAATGATAGCAAGTAGCATGAGTCCTCTTAGCTCCTTTCTGACTCTAGAATCATGACACATGAACTGTATTAAGAAACTACAGCAGCAACTCACACGGGTGAACAAATGACTCCAACAAACAAACCAATTTCACACCCAAAAAAAAAAAAAAAAGATTTTATCATCCAAAGAAAACCCAGTGCTTCCTAATCTTTAGCTTTATTTCTTTGACTTGAACAAATGGAGAGGAAGAACGGCAGCAGCCTATGTTGATTCGGCAGAGCTCTTAGCCTTGGATCGGTAAAGGAGCTTCTTCTTCTTGGATGTCGGGTTCTCGATGTTAAGAACTACCTTTCCGGGCTCACCGATCTTGAAAGAGGTCTTGATGACCGCCTCATCAGTAGGGATCAGCTTCCTTGTCTTCTGCACGATCACCGTGTACCCGTCCTCTGCGCTTGGCACAAACTCAGCACCGTAACTGACCTCCCATCCCAAGACGCGGAGTTCCCAGACCAGGAGGGTTGTCTGTCAAGACAGCATCATGATCCAAACAGAGCTATTACCAAACTGCTTAAAGCATGAATAATTCCTCTAATCACTAATGAAACAAAGATGAATTCAAGACAAGGTGAATGTGATTGAGGCACAACCTCAGGAACTGGTATTTCTATGGATTGCTTTGATGAGGGCTTAATGGTAACCTCGGTAACAGCATCAGCAGTAGTGAAATCTGGATCGTTCTCCTTGCTTAGGCCTCCAAATGCAACCGGCACTTGCTCAGGCGCTATGTACCTGAATCAAGAACACAAACTCATATAAGAAAGGTCGTCAAATTGCGTAGGGATTGTATCAGCAAAGAAACTTGAGGGATCTTCACACACTTGAATAGAGTCTCTGCCGACTTGGATGGCCCAGCGAAGACAAACTTGCTCTTGGTCCTCTGGGTGAAAAAGGGACTTATCATCCGATTAAAAGCCAAATACCACCACGGAACGTTGATGAACACCTAAAATAACACGGATGTTACAAATTATATGTGAAGATGGATCTGTCTTATCCAATTATAAACACATATATTTACTTTAACGAAAAAACCTTTGCTTGGATGAATTACATATGCGGATGGAGTAGTCACATCCAATCGATAGAGTTAAGATCTATTCGAGAGTTTCGACAAAAGAATCGATTCGACCACCTTAGCCTTCATTTATAAGGAACAATTGCATCCATTCTATAAGCAAACGCCTTAGGAGATGCAAAGAGAGCTGGAATATAATTTACACTCTCACTTACATGTATCCAACTATCCGATCATCCTATATATCAAGCA
Source organism: Musa itinerans (assembly GCA_001649415.1). Classification (NCBI taxonomy): domain Eukaryota; kingdom Viridiplantae; phylum Streptophyta; class Magnoliopsida; order Zingiberales; family Musaceae; genus Musa; species Musa itinerans. Next base: position 51,314 of record LVTN01000299.1, read on the forward strand.
AAGCCGACATAATTTTTATGCTCTTGTAATTAGGAACTAGTTGATTGAAGAATCTGATCTCTCTGGCAGAGATGCAGATTGGTTAACACAACTCGGATCCAATTGCACATCATGCAGATAAAGGTGAACTGGAACAGGAAGAGGAGGACTAGAATTCTATGTTAAAAGTACCTTCTTGGCGATGAATTCAGGGTAGTTGTCCTGCAACAGGGTGACGGCCTGCTTCGTAGCCTGGCGATGCTTCCCGAGCCGTGGCGTGTTCTTGAGGTCGGTCACCTGAACCATGGATGAGATGCCACCAGGAGAGAAGTCCAAGAGCTCCCTGATTCCCTTCTCCAGATATTGGATCCTCCACTTGAGGAACTTCTGCCTCTTCTCCTCGTCGCCGAAGGCCTTCTCGTAAAGCTCCTTGTTTTGGAACTCGCCGTAGACGTTGTAGCACACGGGGTGGCCCTCCTTGTCGACGCCGTGCATGAACACGGCCTTCTCCAGCTCCGGCAGGCCGAGGTCCTCCTCGAGGAGGGCCTCGATGCCGATTTGCTTCCTCCAGATGACGGAGTTCTTGAGCATCGTCATGGCGTCCTTCACCTTGAAGTCCCTGGCGCGGAGGAACTTGAGGAGGATGGTGTCGCTCTTCTCGTCGCCGATGAGGGGGACGCCCCAGATGAACACCTCCTCCGGCGGTTCCGCCGGTGGTGGAGCAGGGGTCTCGGCTGGCGGCTCCTTTGTCGCCTCCTCCGCCGCCGGAGTGACCTCCTCGGTGGTAGCCGGAGGAGGAGCGGTGACTGCGACGACGGTTTCCTCGATCGCTTCAACTGTCTTGGCGCCGTCCTCATCGGCTGCGACAGCCTTCTCCTCCACTGGTGGTGGCGGGGGAGGTAAAAGCTCCACCTTTACAGGTGGGACGGGTTCCTCCTCGGCTGCCACCGGCGGGGCGGGTGGCTCCGTCTCCGCTGGCTTCGGAGGCTCTTCGGTCTCAATCTTGGGCTCCTCCGTAGCAGGGGCAGCGGGCTCTTCAGGCTTCGATTCCTCGTCCTTGGCTGGAGCCGACTCCTCCTCTTTGGCCGGAGGCGTAGGTGGAGACGGAGAAGGTGGAGGAGGAGCAAACTCGTTGTTCGCAAGGGCAGCTTGCACGAGCTGCTTGAAATCGTCGAGGGCCTTCTTCTCGGGGTCGACGGGGTCAGGAACGGCGGTGCTCTCCTCCTTCAAAGAGACAGACGGTGCCTCAGTGGTCTCAGCCGGCGCCGCCCCCTCCTCCGCCTTGGGCTTCTTCTCCCCAGTCTCCGGCGCCGCCTCCTCGGCAGGCTTCTCGGGCTCCTCCGCCACCACCGCCTCAGGAGCGGTTACCGCAGGCGGCGCCTCCGTCACCGCCACCTTCTCCTCCGCCGGGGCCTCAGAGACGACGACCTCCGCCGCTGGAGCCGCATCGTGTGCCTTGCTTTGGGCTTCGTCCGCCATGGCCAGCGCGCGCGCGAGAGAGAGATGTGAGCAGGAGGAGCTGGTATGCGGAGAAAGAGAGAGAAGGAGAATGCATATATAGATAAATAAAACAAATAGATTATTACATGATAAATAAAAAAATGGAAAGAAATGGAGGAGAGAGATTAAGAAAATTCTCAATTTTCTAAACAAAGAAATAGTTAAAAATTTAAAAATTAGGATGATTTATCCCCATAAAAATGTTTTATTAAGTTGTTTCCAAAAAAAAAAAAATTCTATACTTATTTTTATAAATATGTTTCTCATCAGCTTCATCTCTTTCCTCATGTTTGTGTCTCCCTCTTTCATCATCGTTATAAATCGTTCTCATACCCTACTCCATTCTTCCTTCTTTTATCTCCCCCTCCAGAGGATCTCTTGACTCCATAATATAGTCTTTTTATCATCTCCACTTTTTCCACTGTCTCTCTCTCTCTCTCTCTCTCTCTCTCTCTCTCTCCATCAGTCTTATTAACTCTTTTAAATGACTAAAACAATTGAAGTATTCAGGAGGTCTTCATAAAATCACTACTTAATTTTACAATCTATTTTTAAATTAACTGAATAAAACTATCAATTTATTCATAGAAGAATTCCACATAAGACAAACAAGGTGGTGATAAGATACAGGACCCATGTCACATACATGACAAAAGGGGAAGGGATATAGAATTCCTATAGACACATCCCATTGTTGTCATAGACTTTGGATTCTTGCAAGCTAAAACAAAAGAGGATGCCATCAACGTCAACATCAACGTCGCCCGCCTTCACCCGCAAGCCTACTCTACTGTCTTCCCTTTCTCCTCACGCTGAGTTATCCGCTTATTGATCGATCATACATCTCGCCATGGCTTCCCAACAAAGGAAACACTTTTGAATGTGGCTGTTTCGGGGGTTGATTCTATCGACGTGATCCTATTAATGTGTACAACGTTTTGAGTGGTTGGAGTTGACAATCCACATGATGAAGATATCACTTATTGTGATCATGATGCTCCCGATGCCATCTCAGTGTCACCGATAATCCCATGCTTTTAGATTCGAGATTTTGATTTGATTCAGTGTCGTAAATAACAGTGACAACAACGATCCCATGCTTCTCGATCGATCATATATCTGGCTTGCCGACAAAGAGAATACCTTTGGGTTTTGTGGTTGAAGGGGTTTGATTCTATTGCCACAAAGATAGATTATTATAATTGCATGATTCTTGCACAATTATTATAGTTGGATGGTTTAAGTTGGGGCTAATTACTACCCCCGGTAGATAGTTATATATAGTAATTTGATTATTATATTTTAAAAAATTATATTGTTATGAAAGTGAAACATCTAGATTCATTTACCTTAACATCGTCGATTTTATCAATAAAAATATAAAAATAAAAGATAAAAAAATATTTTAATATTTCAGTTGATAGTGATGGATAATATCGATTGTGGTGGATGGTGATACCTTGGGGGTTGTGGGTGGGGTATGGATGAGGAGAACGATAACAAGAGATAAGGGTCACTCTACATCTACGTCGACGTCGATGCAATTGTCGAGCAACTCTTTCATCGTTTTGCATATACATCAATGTCGATGTAGTTATCAAGTGACCTTTTCGTCACTCTACATCTGCATCAGTGCTAATGTAGTTGCTGAGCGACGAAAGGGCTACTTGACATCTACATCGGTAGACCTTTTATCGCTTGACAATTGCATTGATGTCGACGTAGATACAGAGCGATCATCACTTCTCTATCATCATCAACTCATCTATCACCATCAAGTGAAATATTAAAATTATGTTTTATATTTTCATTGATAAAACCTACGACATAGTAAATGGATATGCATATCTCATTTTGATAACTATAAGGATATTAATATAACATTTTAAAGTATAAACATCAAAATACTAAATATAACTAATTATAAGAATAATATGTAATTAATCCTTTCATTTTAATTATAGTATTACATGAGATGCACGTTAGATCGAAGGCACACTATATCCCGTCTAATTTTAATCAATGTAACTTTTCGTTTTTACTTATTCCATTCGGGTATTATATAATACTCATATTAAACATGATTCTGATGCCTAATTTTAGAACTATACACTTTGTACCTCAACCATTTAGTTATCTTTTCTGTTCTTATTTGATGGTGAGACGTCAGCGTAATGAAGTAATAATCTTGAGCTTTTAGATTCATAGCTTTTGTTTAATTAATTTTTTTTTATTTTTTATTAAATTATTATATAATATACATATTAGACACGTCACGACTCAAACTCCTCATCTTAGAACTATGCACGCCAAGATGAAGTGATTCTCTATATTTTTGAATTGATGGATTTTGGTTTAATTAATATTTTTTTATTTTTTTCATGATACATAATGTTTGTCTTAGGTACTCAGAATCAATCTCGAACAATTCGGTTTCAATTCTTAGATTTAAAAAATCGAAATCAATTATGTGATTTTAAATTATTTAAAAATAAATTTATATTTTATTTTAATTAAAATTTTAACATTTTGAATAATGAAAAAATAACGATTCAAATTGGCCCTTAACCAATTCAATTTCGATTTTGATTTTTGATATTAAAAAATTATGATCAAAATTATTAGGAAAAATATCGTTGATATTTGTATCAGTACGACATGATCTTGATCTGTTTATGAGGAGTCATCCATGATAGAGCAGGGTTTCTCCAACCTTGTTCCTATACAAAGATTAAGGTTGAGAAGGGTTTTCTAAGTTGATCCCTCCTATGCTCAAGTTAGTACTTATCTTTTCTTCTCTTCTTTCTTCCTCTTTGCTAATGTGGAGCTAATGACATTTTTATACTCACCTCAAAAGAGGAGAGAATATCTTGTGAAGATCATGTAGAGAATATAGTTCATAACCGACTTGAATTGTCTCTTATTTTTTCTAAAATATTTCTACGAATATTTCACAGAAGAGCATGTTTGTAATTGATCTGAACTACCTTCTACTCTTCCTAAAATATTCCTGTGAATATTTCTTAAGGGAGTTTATTTGTAACTAACCCAAACTACCTTCTAGTTTTTTGAAAATATTCCTTTGAATATTCTATAGGGGAGTCGATTTATAATTGACCTAAACCATCTTATAGTTTTTTAGGAATATTACTATGAATATTTCATATGGGAGTTGGTTCTAATCAACTTGAACCACCTTTTGGTCTTTTAGGAATATTCTTATGAATATTTCGTTGAGGAGGTAGCTCGACAACTTGGTAATTCACCTGAGCTACCTTTTAGGCTTCTACAGGAGGGTGTTGGCTTGATATAGTATTGAGGTGATGAATAGTAGCTACATAATTTTATATTCCCTATCATTTGTCCCCCTTCCCCTCCCCCAAAGTTATGCTTCAAGGTTTTCGAGGTTTGAAGCATGTCTTTTAGGCTTTTACATGCTTTGAGCATTCTTCGCCTCGTACCTTTGTAGCGGGTTTCGTTGAGTGTGGGTCAAGTTTTTGTACCTTATGTATCACAGGTATTTTTTTCGGTTCGATTTTTTGCCGTAGCATATTTCTTCTTACGCAGGTTAGGCGTGCTTGACTCATGCACCTTAGGTGCATTCCTCACCCATTTTTTCATCATAGTGAATTTATTCTTAGATTTCTTCTTACGCAGGTTGGGCGTGCTCGACTCACATGTCTTGAGCACCTTCTTGGTCCATTTTTTTCACTGTAGTGAATTTCTTCTTATGCATATCGAGCGTGCTTGACTCACTCACCTTTGGCATCTTCCTAGCTCGTTTTTCGTCATAGTGGATTTCTTGATGGAATGATGCCAAGGAGGTGCTCTATCTTAATCGCGGAAGGTGATTTTATGGGGAGTGGGACGTCGCCTTATCTTGATTAGGGTCCATATAGTTGTTGGCTGGATCCCACAAGTGACACTAGGAATATCTTTTCATATCCTTCTTGACTAGTATTTTAATAAATGAAGAGGAAAAGGAGGGAGGAAGAGAGAGGCGAGCATATCGAGGGAGACTCTTCGATGACCCTTTCAATACTTGAGGAGAGAGGAGGATTATCCCATATCCTCCTTGGTTAACATCCGGACGACGAGAGAATTTTCCTAGATTCTCTCACACCCTAGTAGTGGATGGGATATATATATTTTTTCTTAATAGCATCTCTTCGATGTGACCTCGAAGGGATACTTATATAAATCCTAAGAGGAGAGAGGTCATCCTACATTTTAAAACTTCTTTTGTTTGGGGCTCATTCCCTCGCTCGAACCTTAACCTCAGGAGTCTTCTTCTTGGCTTTGATTCCAAAAGAGATAAGTCCATCCTCAAGTCATCCAACGTTCAGTCCCGCAACTCAAGTCATCCAACGTTCAATCCTGCAACTCAAGTTAGAATGTCTCTTCCTTCTCATATAAGTTAATACCAATCTACCGACCGTTAATCGGTCGAAGTCCATACGTTCACCTCTAATAATTCGAGGTTGGACAGAAGAGTAGGAAAACCAAAGACTTATAGACCTCTAGTATCATTCTGACTCTCAAATGTACTTTTGTGAGACTTACCTCCAAAGTATAAAAACATGTAGGCTCACCCAAAGTGTACTTACTTTGACTTGTCAAAAGTCATACTCAACGACTATTATACTTAATATGTCTCACCATCTTAATTATTAAAATATATTCTTAGAGATTATATTATGTTCAATTGTGATTTGAAGATTAGCAAAACGAAGTGATTCCAACATTTTTTTTTTATTGTTATTTTCTAAAATCGAGGACACGTTGGCTAACGAAAAGAATAGCAAGCAGGTTTCGGAGCTTTGCATTGGATTGCGGCTTCTCTTGAAGGGGCATGCAACGCACGTGTCCACTTTGAGAAAAGACGATCCATGTTAAGCGGTTCGGTTCGATCAAATGGCTTACTTGATCTGAGCTCACATTGACTCGTTAATCCTGACCCGTATGCATCATATCCATCTGTATCGGGTCAAAAATCTCACGATCCGATCCATCGGATTCGGATCAAAACTCCCTCAAACCGGATCGGGTTGGAGGCAGCGTTCGTGGAACTGCTGCCGCTGCACGCCATCTCAATCCTATCTGGCCCCACAAGAGCATTGGGTCCCGTTGGTGATGGCTTCGGACATGCACCTAAAAGAATTAAGCCTTCACTTTTGCTCAGCTTTTTTTAGCATAAGAAGTCCATATCACTCACTAGAGGGGAAACGTAGCTTTCTTGATTCCTGTGTCCACAAACTGTGGTAGCTGGTGCCATTACATCGAAGGTTTTGTAGACCAAGTTGCTCATGGAATCCGTCATCTTGACGATGATGCCAATAGTTTGCAGTTTGCAATTTCAAACGATGTCATTTGGTTCCTCGGATGACACTGTTCGACAGCCAAATCGGAGGAATATTACTTTTAATTACTTGATTTCTCTCACTGCTTTTATTTGTAACCATTCTGCTACAACAGTTGAATTTGATATTTACGGTAAACATAAAGAAAAAACAAATTGAATCCGCTATCTTTTTTTTTAATATTTTACAGCACCACTTGAACTAAAGGAGATAAGATAGGTTGGATGTTCGAATCTATTGTTTCCATCATCTAGAAACAGTCATATGATTGGATGGCTTATGTCGCTAACAACTAAGTGGATTTATATTAACACCTCCAGATAAGGATTCTACAATGGATTAGATCTTTATTGTCCTCCACATAAATATACGTGTTAGAGGTGATTTGGGCGCATCAGTCGTTTAACGTTCCGACAATGTTGCGTAGGCCACTACAAATCATGATACTGATGGTGATGGAATTAATATCAAATCAATCTTGAGCTGTCCAGACTGTGGAAGCTCTACTACAAGTCAATATGTTGAGGCCCATCACTTGAATCATGGAATGACAAGGAAAAAGCTTCCGTGATGAGGCAACCCATTTCAATATAGATGATGAAAGGGACGACCAACATATTTGATTGAATTCTATGTGAGTTACACATCTGTGCAAGGTAGAAGAAGATTTACAATTGGATAAGGAAAGAATAAGACAACATAATGCCACCATAATGCCAATCGTTTGTTTGGACACGAGGACTTGCATCCCTGCAGTATTTCTTCATGTTCGGTGGATGGATTGAATATTAGGTTGGTAGGCCAACATGTAGACCTTCCTTTCAAAGGTTTGAACTACCGCATGCAATCATTTCAGGAGCGTCATTTGAATTAATAGAATCATCATTTATCTTCTCCTTCTTAAGAAGGAGAGAAAGAAGCCAGGGGAGTAAATTGATCAGGCTCTTCAAACAAATGTGGGTGGCTAATGTCTCCTTGAATATGTTGAAGGTTTTACTTGTTTGCACTGAGAGAACAGATTCCCTAGTTTCATTATATGTTTTCTAGACATATCTAAAGGGTCAAGTTAACTGTGACCTGATACTAAATGGTGTCATGCTGGATCATTTGGAAAACTTTTGAGACCATAAGAAAGAAGCACAGATTAGACTTGGAGGTTGTGATCCTAAGATAGATGGATCTTTTAACATGTTTTGCCATGAAACACAGGCTTCAACACTTCCCAAGACCATTTGGCATGTAGTGGTACAAATTAATCAGCTACATGCAAGTTATTTAGAGACATATAAATCAAGACTAAAGCATTTTTAATCTGTGAATTCATTTGTTCAAAGGGTCACAAGGTTCCAAGTCCTGAGTAACCCAAAAGATAACTAATAAGTTTTATGATTGCTACAAGATTTTAGACATGACAGTATCTCTAAATTTAGTATAAGAAGACCATCTCTACATCCATTGAAAAATAAACAAAGGGCAGATAGGTTGAAAAATATGAAGCAAGCAAAAGCAGAGTCATCCATGAAGGCCATCAATTTTGATCAGCAACTCACATCTTACACCGAAACAGGTTGGTCTCTCTTGGTGATGTATTATTAGATGTGCACAGAGCCCTCCTGATTCTGGACCTAATCACATTTGATGTTTCTGTATATCCTTCTCACAAACATGGTAGAGCCGAGATATCCCACAGCACCTACAAATTTAAGTGAACACGACTTTAAATACAGCGGAAGAGCAAAACTCTTGACAGGTAAGAACTGACGGATGATTGAATAAATAATACTCACCACATAGTATGCCTAAACCCAAACAAAACATCAATGTGTAACCAAAATAGAAGCTGGTCTGGAAAAAGCCTGACATCTTGGTCTTCATGTAGTAGTAATACACAGAATAGAGATACACATACACAGCTGTTGAAGCGGCAGAGAAGAATGAAGTCCACTGCCAGTGATAGTTCTCAGCATTGAGCAAGAAGTATGTGCCAACAATTGTTACACACATAGTGACGATGATTAGGATCAGGAAAACCAGCAACATGAATCCATAGACATAGTACACCTGACAAATATGACCATAGCAGAGAGGATTGAGAGCAACTCATATTGGTCTCAGATGAGGTCAAGTTAATTCATATGAAAATCTGGATAACATGGAGAATCAAAATAAAATGGTCCAAGTAACAGATGCCTAGACCAATAAGAATTGAAATATTCAAGTAACCAAAAGCTAACAGTAGATAAGACCTTAAGGCAAGGGATACCTTGTAATTCCAAAAGGATGTGAAGACAAAATACATCTCGATGAATATGCTACCAAAAGGAAGCAAGCCGCCCATAAGTGAGATTATAGAGGGTGTAAGATACCATTTCTTTTCAGGAATCAGACGAGGAATGGTTTTCACACGGCAAGGATTGTTTGGAGAACCACTCCAGTTTCTACCAACAACAGTGCCAAGAAGTGCCAGTGGAAATGAAATGAAGGCCCAAATTATAAACACAACTACCATAGTGCCAAATGGAATAGCAGCTAGTGAACCATAAAAGATAGCAATTGTGTTAAGTATAAAGCCAATCCCAAAGCACATAAATGGGAACAAGGATGCAGCAAGGATCATCGACTTTATCCAGCTTTTACCTGAGAAAAGAAAGCCATGCATCAAACAAACAATAACAGCAGCAAAGATGAATGAGCAATCACACCAAAGAAGTACACAATAGATCATGCTATATATATCGTGAGAACACTGTACAGTGGGAAGCTTGTTGAGAATCATACCACCATTTTGTGAATAAAGACCGCCACTTACATAGCCTGAAATGAAAGACGTAAGAGCATAGCACACAATGAAAGTAGTAGCAATAGCTCCTCGCCTGGCCAAAGAACATTAACTTTTGGTAGTGAATCAACAATGACAAAAGATACATATGTTACTAGAGGAAAATGAAAAAAGGTGAGATAAAAAACTAAACAGAAACAATGATCCACAATAGGACACAACTTGCATTAAAAAATATCAGATTGATGGATCAAAGTTTAGTAAACAGGGTGCAAAAGAATCTGCAACCAGAAGTCATTCCTTGAAAAAGGTATTGATTTAGCTGAGGCATAAATAGGCTTAGAAAAGGCTCATTTTAAAATCTGTGTTTTTTCTTCACAACTTAAGCTCATATGATCAATAAAAGAAGCCCATCTTAAGTAACAAGATTTACTAGGGAGCAGCCAAAGCAACAAATGCAACAAGTCCAACACTCTATGATTCTTAAAAAACCTGTATAAGTATTTCAATGGTATTTGAAAATGTATGAAGCATACCATAGTTTAGAGATTTCATATTAAAAAACCTGTATAAGCTGCACAAGCTCATCCTATAATAAGTAGGAAAGAAGATGAAAAATCCAATTACAACTCTTTAACTGTTTTCAAGGCTATCTTACAGAAACAAGTTTCAAGACTATCTTGATAAAATGTTAAACCAACCCTTTCACACAAAGTATTTATTGTTTACTCTTTAAATTGAAGTTTGGTGTTTGCATGGGCATGAGTCTCAAATTCAGGTATGTATCCAAGCAATCAACTCTGCAGATCAAGATAAAGGCACACAAATGGAAACATAAAATTGAACAGACAATAACCATGTATTATCACAGAGTGGAGACAATTGAGAAGAGAATATTCAATAGCTTCTCTATGTTCTCTAATTTTCAGATCGCTTCTTTCATCATTAGCCTAGTTCCTGATAGTTAATAACATCAACATGTTGACATGCAACTACCGATTTGTTTGAGGAAATCTCCTGTGTCATATATGTATATATATTATTTTGGAAGTCTAGGGGATTCTGATTGGTCTGTGGATAACAGGTACTGTGTGTTTGACAAGGACATCTTTTCAGGGGTTCTTGTTGACATAATTTATGTGATCTGGGACTTCTTCATCTCACCCTTGAATATTCTCAACATCACATCTAAAAACACATTCCATCTATGATTGAGTAGAATCTGCCTTCAATCATGCCCTCTAAAGGTTAAGATACATAGAGATCTTAACTTTTGGAAGTCATATGTTTAATAATCTAGTGACTGATTCTCTTTTTCTAAAAGCCAACAGCTGCTGAAATTATGTCAAAATCTGTTCTTTATCAGCAAAAGATTTACTGGATTACTGGCATGAAAATTTTCATATAGACATTGAAAAAATACGTTTACAGGGACATTTTTAATAAAGAATCCAGACACAAGGAAAAAACAATTATTACACAGAAATATCATTACAATATCAAACATATAGAAAAAAATTCCAAAATATAACATAGAAAGAATTCCAATATGTTATCCCACTCTCACTTGGGCAAACAACATGATTGAAAATATTTGCTTAACACAATAAGAATTTCAAAACTTGTTATCAGAATCATAGAGTCAATAAAAAAAGGAACATTCAACTACAAATTAAGATAAAAAGTGACAAATACGTACCCAACATACAACATCCCAATTATTGCCAACAAAATGACCAAGAGGACAAGCATAGCCAACTGAGCACCAGTACCAACAACTGCTGAAAGAAGAACTAGATTACACGGGGGGCGAAAGACATCACCATGAACAAGCTTCCATCCAGACTCTTCACTCGCATCTCTTTCCTAATAATTATGCACAAAAACAATAATCAATAAATTGCCATGAAAAGTATAAAACTGTCTTCAGGCTTACTCATGGATATACAAATAAAACCATTCATTGACACCTCAAGGATTGTAAACTAGGCACACAGTCTTGAGTGCAACTGTAACTAAACACAACGAACAACTCACCAGAGTCTCCAAATCATCATCTTCACGAGCATATTTTGCGTAATCGTTTCTAAGAGTTCGCATCAAAATCATTGATACAAGACCAGTGAGGAATATAACCATCATGAAAGAATTGAAAATCGAAAACCAGTGAATCTGCAAATGGTCAAACACAAATCAGTTCAATAGTTGTAGGTAGAGAATATAAGTTTTCAAACATGTTATAACAAAACTAGCAAAAGCTTCTGGAAGGAAATGAAGACATCATAATAAATGATGTTTCAGAATCTAAGTTATGAATTGCACTCCAATTATAAATTACATTCCACATGACAGAGACCCAAATTTGAGAAAGAAAAAGTACCTGGTGCTCAAAGAAAGGATAATCCAAGTATACATCAAAACGTCGAGCAAATTTTACATCAGTTTCTATCCATTTCACTGAGTACGTCATGTCTAAACTTTTATCAGCCTCCAAGAGTTTAGGAGATTCTTGGGTGAGATTGACATGAATAATCTGCAAGGAGTTAATAAGGAGTTAAACTATTATGGAGACTATTTATTTGAAATCCTTAACATCTAAAAAATTGCCAACCTGATCACCATTGTACTTTACAACGATATCCTTGTGAGTGAAAAGATAGTGTCGATTTTCATTGGTCTTATCAGTCTCCCCAATGAAACCTGAATATTGATAGTTGTATGTTACAAAAGAATTAGCATAGATATCTCCCCTTCAAGAAAAATGTGATAGATACATACCCCATAGAGGCAAATCATCTGAAGTCGTCATGTAGGCATGGAACAGGGACAAAGAAAAGTGAAGAGTGAAAATCAACAGATAAGCATATGAAACAAAACATCAGAAATCAATGGAGACTGTATTATGTAAGAATTAAGAAATATTATAAAATTAAATACATAACATTGTTCACAACATACCAATGAAGAGTTCAAACCAATACGAACTCTCTACTGCATCTTTGAATTGTTTTACCTTAGCAGCATCAAGATTAATAGCACAGATGGAAGCCTTATCAACATTTTCTGAAAGAAACAAAATCACAGACTAATTTTAACCTTAAAAAAATTACGTTTAATCATATATTATTCTCATGGTACATGGAATAAAGAAAAATCTAAAAGACAGTCCACGTACTTCGAAACTTTATCTCAATCTGGCTATCAACAAGTTGATTGCCACCTAGAACCTCCCCGAGCCCACCCCACTTATGGGCAGCATTCCCTGGTAGTTGGCAAAACGGAAGGATATAATAATTGTATGTCTCTTGAGGATTGTTATATGGCCCAACCTTGTTTACCCAAAGAGTAACATGGTCATCGTTTTGGTACTGCAAAATAAAACGTAACTAAATCAGACAATTTGAGAAGGCAATATTGCATCTCTTCTTAAATATAATACAAAAAAACAAATCATATATATATATATATATATATATATATATATATATCTTGAAGCAAAAAATACTCTAAATTCTTTCAATGACGTATACACAAGAGATTTTTCAGAGATAATATAGATACAGCTTTACTGAGAAATCAAGATTCTAAAAGAAGAGGTCAGCTTTAGAGACACATTTTTATAATACAAGAACGGAATTCAGTATAACAAAACTTGTACAGTCACATGAATAGGTGAACAATAGAGATTATTTATAAAAGTGAATGACTTGAGTAACAAAATTGGAGATTTTATAAAGAAACAGCACAGCATCTATGGTGTAAAGAAAAGTAGTACAAACAGTGGTCATGATTAGGTTGACATGAGTACTAGAAATACTCAGGGTAAATTAAATGAAATTAAACCAGAATATCAGCATTAGGTACTATTTGACAAGAGAGTACATTTTCCTGTGAGGAAATTTCTCAGAGAAAACTTTTGCATAGTGTTAGAGTCATGTGTGTGAGAACTAAGAAAAGCTGATATTTGTTCCAGCTATAACAAACATGTTGAGATCAGTATCTAAAAGTTTCAATATCCTAGCTAAATAAACCATAAATATATAGACCTTATGTAGCTGTGGATTTACAAAGAATAAAGGAAAACAAATCAAACAATTGTTTCATCATTCCACCATAAACTGATAATAATCTAATGGATAGACACCCCAACCCAGGTAGCTGCATTTATTATTTGCGCCACCATTCTAATTAAGTCTCATATTATAGAGCTCAGGAAACTCTTCAAACAATGATGAGTATGTTTGATGTAATGCAAAATTGCTTCCTCTTTGCCAATGTAAACAAAATTGCACTTAATTTTTAAAGGCAAATATGCTTCCATTACTTTCAGGTCTGGTACCCAAGTAAACGGGATCAGCAATGGGAAAAAAGGGCTTAAGCCCAATTTTCATTTTTGTATATATACTTAGCAATATGTGTACACTTGCCGAAGGTCTAAATCACAATGATAGAACCACTATAAGTGCCACCAATGGTTCTATCCAATGTTTGATGTTTTGCCTTAATCACTATGACACGGGCAATATGTCTTGACTAGGTATGAACCGGTATGTGGATGGCCCTATTTCGTACAGTCTGGTTCGAACCATTTTAAAAAAAATTAATAAACATGTTCGCGAGCCCTTTTTCCTCATGCTGCCGCCCGTTGCATGCTAAGCACCACCGACAGGTACACTTCCTCCTCCTCTTCCTCTTCCTCTTCCTCTTCCTTCTTCCTCTACTTCTTCCTCCACTCCTTCTTCCTCTTCCTCCTCTTCCTCCACTACCCTCTTCTTCCTTTCTCTTCTGCCTTCTTCCTATTCCTCCTACTTTCTCCTCCTTTTCTTCCTTCCTCCTCCTTCCTCCTCTTCCTCCACTTAGTCTTCCTCTTCTACTTCTTTGTCTTCAAAACATCAGTACGTACCGATGTACCCTGTACAAGTACCAACCAGTATGTTATGTTTTGATATGTACCGATGTACCACATACCGACTGATACATACCGGTCTAGCTAAAGACCAATACAGGTCCAGTACCAATATGGGTCCGGTGCATGAAATTACTACTCTTGGTTCTATCACAAGCATATAAAAAGATTTCTAACAACTGCCATCCAGGTTAGATTTCCCTCCATTCTGATTCCACCATAACCCACCTGAGTTTTAAGATATCTTTACCACAGCCATATCATTTGTCCTTGCAGATCACCAAAACATCTCAAATGATTCTCCATTTCATATGATAAATTGATCCTACATCTCTAACACATTCTTCCACACTTGGTGCCTCCAGTTGACCAAATATTCATGCCAATTCTTATTCTTGCCACAGACACTTGTTTCATTGAACATTCTCTATATAGGTAAGTTTTTAGATTTCATCCTTGTTTTTGAATTTTGATTTCTATTGCAATATGAAAAAGTTGTAAGTAGTAGTGCTATGGCTAAAGATAAACCAAAAGAATTATTAAATATATATTTTTACTTTGCCATCACGTGATGTGTTGTATCAAATATCAGTCACCGAATGGTTTACATTAAAAATGGTGCTTTTCAAACTGTACATGTGATAGGGTCCAGATATTTACTTAACGAAGTATGAACTCGTTTCAAAACATATCATAGAATTTGTGATAGAAGAGCCCCAGTCAAAGTTTCTCCAAGCTCAATAATGAACATAAAAGCCCCCAACTTATAACCGAGGGCTTGAGAAAACAGCTTTTCAAAAATTAGAGCAAGAGATCTGGCAAATGAAGCATGCATTGGTAGTAAGAATCATAATAACATTAACAGTGAGAAGAAATCCTAAGTATGAATCATTCAGTTCAATCATGTGGATCAATTTCCATTATTTGGCAATACCTAGTATGCTTGTCCTTAAAAAGTTCGAGATCCAGGCAACTAAATGATAGATAACTGATGTTACCGAGAACCAATAAAAAGTTTAGACAAAGTGACAATGGAGGCAACAAACAAAGGACTCTGCTTTCCAAAAGTTGACTTTATGGTGATTCAAAAATCACTCAGAAAGAAAGCTTAAAAAATTACAGGTTCTAGATCCTGTGCAGTCAGTCCAATTGAAGAAAACAATCATGACCAAACAACATTACCATTCAAACACAGAGTGCAATGACCTCTATATATGTCCTAGCAGTCTTCATGCAGCTTGATGACTGCCATTGAGATGATGATAAAAATCATAAACAATACGTGTCCAAGAATAGAAAGAGAAGCCATAATTTCTGGGAGCTCTTCTTCAGCTCATGCTAAATGTGATAAAGAGAGAAATTAGATTCTCTTGAATACATGAAAAACCCCTTGTGCATTAGAGTATAATTCTCACTGTGATTATCTACATAGATCATCTGTAAATGTTCTTTGACATCTTCTGTAAATGTTCTTTGACACTTAAGGTGTAAATCATCCACATCCGTGATTTCTCCCAAACACCACAATTACCAATTACGTTGAAGTTAATGAAAAGACACTTCGTCCTGAACACTTTTAGTTCTTCTCTCTAGTCAGTTTAACCAAATAAAAAGAAAAGGTGAACTAAGTTAGATCATGCAAAGGCAGTTCGAAACATGATTAATAGATCATCTCAAAGAACAAAAATCTATATGCATCTTAGATCTATAGCACGAATATCTCGGAACAGAACAGCTAAATAGATACAACAGAGCTACTTTCTTGCCGTCGCATCAAGAACAAATCTAAGTGTGATGAACAAAACGGTCAATTTTATGCTCGGGAACAACAGATCGATCCATCTGTGTCACTTGGAGTGATTCCGTGGCAAGAACTAACAGGAAAGACCAATACGGATCAAGCTGGGCAGGAGACGCAGCGTGGACAACCGATTTGAAACAGGAAAATTGGTTCTAAACATCTGCGTTTCCAATTGGCAAGATCCATGGTTAAAGAACGATCTAGAAGCGCACCGTATGGTCGGACTCCGAGGCGGACGCCGGGGATGCGGCGGCTACGACGAGGAGGATGAGGAGGAGGGGGGCGAGGGATCGGGCGGTGAGGACCATCCTCGCGGCTGGATCTACGGAGATCGGAGGGCGAAAGAGGTCCTTCCGCCCCTTCTCGATCTCTCTCCTCTATCCGCACACGGGAATTAGGAGGGAGGTTTTTGATTTATTTGGAGGAAAGGAACGCACTAAAAAATGTTTCCACCTCGCTTCAAACGTACCCCGGAATCTTACCATCATCGCTATTGGCAGTCATCAATGACCCACACCAACCGAATTTATTCTTCTAATCAATGCGGTAGGTATGGGTCAATGCAAGACGTACGCATACTCTTCCGTGTAAACTAGTTGGGTTATTGTAGCGAAGTCGGCGTCGGTCTCTGACGGAGGACACAACAGTATCGTTCGTGAGACGATCCATCTGACCACGGTGATAAGCGATCCCCCTTTCTGGTGATGAGCAAGTAGCGAAGCCGGGTCAACGGTCAAAATCTTTGACGTTAATTACATTTGTGGTGAGGTCGAGGTCCGGCTCAATCGCCCGCTGCGTGATCCAATCTGGTTTGGCCCCATGATGATCTGATATGGAACCTTTCACATACCTCCATGATTGTTTGCGAGCATCGCAGTTCCTACTAGTCCATCGTTCAAACAGGAAAGAGGTACAGCAACAATATATACTCATAATATCCCAACTACTACTTTGGGTCAATTCAGCATCGCACAACAATCAAAATCCATAAATGCCAACAGCAAAGCAAGCCAGGAAGGTAAGTATTTGGGTAAGCATGGACTCATCCTATAAGCCCAAGTGAATCGCATGAGTGTGAGATTAGGGAGATAGGTGAACTCCTTAGGCTTTGCTAACTTGTGATGATCGACTCGAGATCCTTTCAAAGTATGGTTTGTGTATCGAAGGAAGTTTAAAGTCGTCCCGATGTGCGCTTTGGTCTTATACGGTGATGTTCTATGTTGTTGCGAGATGCTCCTTAGATGCGTTAGGGTCCTGCATAATTGGTCAATGTCAGAGGATATCTTGACCTGACCCATTCGATGCTTAAGTAAGTAGAAAAAGTGGAGAGGGTTTAGTAAAGCTCAAGAGAGTTTAGGTTGAGTTTGTCTTTCTCGCTTGGTTTCGAGGACTGACCTTTATACTTGGTTTGTCGATGGAGGATAGTTGGTTGCTCATCCTCCCTTTAACTTCTCGTACTGTCAAGGGTCTATTTATGTCAATGACTAGTGAATACGTCTTCATATTAGTATGTCAAGGAAGGACGACTAAGGGTATATCGTCTGTCATAGTAGGGACATGCCTAAAATAGACAAGGGATGGGGATCGATGTCAGGTATCCAAAGAGTTAGGCCACATCGTAAAAAATTAATGATTCCTACGATTAAATGTCTAAACCCTTCCAAAATCATGATCGAGGGTGACGGATCGTTGGCGATCGATAGCACAATCTAGGGGAAGCTGAGAGATTTTATGGTGCAATCACGGGGAAGTTAAGAAGTCAGGTCCGGTTACCATGTATCGATGGTCGACTCATTCGACTTCCCCGAGGATCATGCTCCGGTCGATGACCACGTGAGGGGATGGTGTGAGCTCTTGCATTCGTGTCAACTCCAAGTGGTGGCTCACGATCGGGTGGATCAAAAGTACTTTTCCTATCACTCTTAGCTTTATTGACATATAGTCGAAGGAATACCTCCGAGAGGAACAGAAGGGCGGTTGATAATAGTGTGCCAAAACTTGGTTTGGTCATATTAAAAGCACTTAAACTTAGAGCCAAACAGGGATTTGGGTTATACATCAAAGCATACATGAATAACAGCGGCATGAACCTTATCACTCATGTTTAAACTATGAACGACATAATATATGAACACTCGAAAACTCATCTCCAGAAAATGTATCACAAGTCAGCTTGTATGATTAATAGGCCACATGCGCATGCATTTCCTTATTTGTTTTGCTTCTCATTGAGTGTCCCCAAAAACCGTAAAACCTTATTGCTTCTTCTTCTTCGATGGTTTGCAGTTTTATCCACATTAATTCTGTTAAGGCAAGAAGTGAAAGGTGGTAAAAGTCGGCAGCCACGTGGTCACCGACAAGGAAGGTCAAGGCTGATGCGGTATGATGCGTCAATATGATATCTCAAACTCGGATAGGACGATCGTCTGCTCCCACGTTGTCTGGCGCCATACGAGACGATGCCGCATAGCACATAGTCACTCCAGAAAGCTCGGAACGACGTGCGCAGCGCGGATCCGTGCAGGTCAATCAATGCTCACACAAGAGGTACAAGCCGACCGCCCGAGGAGTTGACCACCATTACTCGTTCGTAAGTATAAAAGTTGACCCCCTTGACCGGCGCTAAGGGGAAGGCTCGAACACTTCAACTCCACTTAACTCCACCCAACATTGACTTAATCTTTTGAGGGGTCGAGTCAAAAATTCTCCTCTCCTGTCTCTGGCCTTTGTGCATAAACATGATAAAGAAATAATAGCCCGCCAAGGAAAAGACCACACTCGGGTGATGGAGCTTCGACACGATGTCGATCTGTTTGGCTCAAGCCTCCGTGTGGATGATCGTGCACACTCGGGATTGGATCAAGCCGTGACACTTCGGCCTCGACGTAAAGTTCCCCAACAGTAGTTATATAGAAGTGAAAAATCAACTGGTTCTGCTATCCAAAATTGATGTAGTACTTAGCACATATTTCTCTCTCTTGTCGTGGAGCTTCTCTCTCCTTAGCTCGTGGCGATTTGGGATAATATAGCCCCTAGAATTCCTCCTCGCCTTCCGCTATGTTCGCTCCCCAGCCTCCTGCTCCTCCTGTCATTGGCCCTACTGCTGGTGCTATTTCTTACCTTTAAGCCCCCTCCCTCTGTTGCAGCATCTTTGAAACAATCTGGGTTTGCCTGACTCGAGTCTTCACTAATATCTGCTTGGCTTTATTTTTTTTAATATATTTTTTTTCTATTTTACACTACTCTCGAATGGTTTTTTATCATAGTCTTTTAATTGTTTCGACTTTATATTCTAGTTTGCATAATTGTATATTTATTTGATTTCAAAACTTTTGGACTGAGTATCATGAACTGAAGATATTATTAATTAGGGATGGCTAGACAAAAACAGTTGGCATAATGAACCCTTTTATAAGATTTTCTTTAACCTTGAAAAATTAGACTTGTTTGAGCAAAACTTGCTTGGGTAGGGTTGAGGACCTGCATACTTTCACCCAAAAAGAGATCCCTTCTCTGGAAGTCAGAGACTCCTCTATGGGCTTCACTAATTGGGGAACTATTAAGTTGTTGTATTTACAAAAATAAACTTATTGTCCACACTAGTCAGATTAATCTCAAGCAGTGGAATAAGTCTATGTGGGTTGGTCAAGGTGATGGTAAATTGCTAATACCAGATACTATCAATAGCCTTGTGTCCATATGTCATAGAGCCAATTCTATTTTTCACCTCCTTGTTCTAAGTGATTCTATCATTGAGCAAAAACTTATTATGAATGAATTTGTCAACTTTTATTGTAATATTTGGAATCATGAGCCTACTTACTGTTTTATTATACTCCTCCAAATTGGTCAAGGATGGCTAATTGGGGTATCAAGCAATGTTGAAAACTTTTCTACCTTAATTTTTCTTGGCTTTAGTAGAAACTTAGACCTAACAACTATATTATCAAATTTTATTGAGCATAGTAGGATATTATCCAATAGCCTACAACGAAGGTTTTTCAATAATTTCACTCTACTATTAATCTTTCCCAATTTGACTAATATTTACAATTTTTATTCCTAAAACCAATACCCCAAGCTTGTTAGGATCAAGAGCGGGGGTCGGCACTAAGAGGGGGGGTGAATTAGTGCAGCGGTAAAAACTACATCGGTTTGAAAAACTTCGTACGATAAAATTATTTCCGACGAAAAATCGATTTCGAAAACTTAATTTGAAAGCGTACGTAATGAATTGAAGGCAGTAAGGTAATAGCAAGAATAAAATGTAAACTAGAGAACACAGCAGTTTTATAGTGGTTCGGTCATCGTGACCTACATCCACTTTGTTGATTCCTCTTCCGTCAAGGCCACCGGCATCCACTATCGGTCTTCCTTCAATAGGCGAAGACCACCCACCTTTTACATCCCTCTTCTCCTTTTACCGGGTTCAGGAGATAACCCTTACAAGCACTTACTCTCCTCTCTAAATAGAATTCTAACACTTAAACTTGAAGGAGGGAATTTCTAAAGAGATTGCAGCAGTGTTTCTTTGCTTTTAGACTCTCTATGCTTGTATGTTTTAACCAGGGATGAGAGGGGTATTTATAGGCTTCAAGTTGATTCAAACTTGGAGTTTGAAAACATCTCATCCCGGGTTCCCCAAGCACGGACGGTACCATCACCCAGTGTCAGTCTAACACTGACATTGCCCTGGGCGGTACCATCGCTCAATCTGGCGATACCACCACCTGGGGGGCAGTGCTGGGTGGTACCACCGCCCAGACTGGCGGTACCACCGCCTGGCACCCTGCTAGGGGCCGTAGAACCGCCCAGACTGGCAGTACCACCGCTTGACACAGTCTCGAAGACTGTGCCATGACGGTGAGACTTCTTGGGGCATTGTTTGGGCTTCTCATTGGGCCCAACATAGTCCTTACATGGGCCTAGCTGGCCCCTAATTGGATTGGCCCAAATCCAAACCCAATAACGTGCTAACTACAAAATCTAAGACATAATCTGAGCTAAACAAGTCTGTAAGTCTATCCTTCCGGCGAGCTTCCGACAAACTTCCGACGATCTCTCGGCAATGTTTTGGCGGACTCCCGGCAAGCTCCTAGACTTCACGACGATCTTCTTGGCGAGTTCCGACGAGCTTCTCTGGCAAGCTCCAAGACTTCTCAACTGGTTCTGCTAGAACTTCCGACGAATGTCTGGACTTTCGACGAACTCTCGAACTCCCAACAAAATCACGTCATTGACTCCAGGACTTCATTTTGCTCCATGCCTTGCTTTCGTAGTTAATCCTACACATGTAAAACCATACTTCGATCTAGACAATTAATATTAAGCATTAATCAAGTTGTCCGGCATGTCATTGGTCCCTCGACGCTTCGTCCGATTCTTCGACGCATCGTCCTCTCTTGCGGCCTATTGCACAATCGGCCAGTTGACTCCGTAACTCCGATATCCTTGGTGCAATATCCGATCTTCTTGGCCCGATATCCGAATCCACGGCCCGAAGCCTTTTGTCGATACGTTGACCGTACCTCCGGCCCGACGTCCAATCTTCTGACATTTTTTCCTCCAGCACAACATGATTTTTCCTGCTTTAATTGTCTCATCCTGATCAAAGCATCCTGCATCACTCAAAACACAGATTAAAACATAAACACATATCGATTGGTTTCATCGTCAAAATTTGAGATTCAACAATCTCCCCCTTTTTGATGATGACAACCAATCGACGATGGAGTTAACCTTAACTCCCGGAGTTTAAACAAACTCCCCCTATCAATATGTCATATTGATAGAAACTCTTGGATTCAAAAATCCAAGCAACATGTCATCATAAACGGAGTTAACCTTAACTCCAGGAGTT